>JAOEHY010001938.1:0-25472 GCA_025447955.1 Psilopsiagon aurifrons
TCCCTTCCTGTTGTCCTTAACATCCCTAGCCAAGTTTAATTCTAAGTGGGCCTTAGCCTTCCTAACCTGGTCCCTAGATTTCCGGACAACATCCCTGTAGTCCTCCCAGGCCACTTGTCCTTGCTTCCACCTCTTATAAGCCTCTTTTTTCCCTCAAAGATTCCTCAGCAGCTCCTTATCCATCCAAGGAGGTCTCCTGGCCCTCCTGCTGCACTTCCTTCTAGTTGGGAAGCAACACTCCTGAGCTTGTAGCAGGTGATCCTTGAATATCAACCAACAGTTTTTTGGTCTTTTCCCACCAGTGCTGCCCCATCACATCAACACAACATCCACAAGTCCTGGTCTGGGGCTCTCTGCATCCCGATTCAGCTCTGTGCTGAAGGCTTGCTGAAAACAGAGAGCACAATTAACCACATCCTGACAAGGGACTAAAGAGCAATTTGACCCACATGCAGTGCACAGGAGCAGAATTTGGTGAGGGATGCTGAAAAACCCTTCTCAAAGTCAGCATGTGTATTGGGGTGAAAGAAACCCATAAAGGTCTCAGACAGAAATCACAGCCATGGGCTGCACCCAAAAAGGGAGGAGGCAGAACTCCAGTGAGTCAACTCCTTCTGGAAGAGGGATGCTTGTTTCCAAGGTGGTTTTATTTCAAGCGAAGATGGTCACTCCTGAGTCATACCAAAGCAACACTATACAGCTGACCAGGCAGAGAAAAATGTTCATGCAGCCTTTCCTGAGCAGGGTGGGTGGCAAATGCCATGATGGCGAGTGACAGCCCATCTGAAGTCCTGGCCCCTTTTGGAGAGCCCTTCCTCCTCTCTGAATCCTGAACCACAAAAGTGGACAGGAGAGAGATGGAAAGGGGCCTGGAATTCAAATCAGAGCAGCTGAGCTCCCCAGGAAGGATGTGGTCACCCCCCTGCAGTGAGTCAGGGGCATGGAGGACACCCCAACTGAATCACCCCAGTTGTCATGCCGCCACCGTGGCCACATGTGGAGAGCCTACCAGCCCCAATTCCTGTTAGAGAAGGTAATTTGTCATGGCAGGGAGGCAGGAAAGGAGAGCATCAGGAGAGGAAAAGAAGGCAGGGGGAGAGAGTGGAAAAAGGATGTCTCCCAAGAAAGTCAGGAAAGCTCCTACACGTTACATAGATAAGTACCACTTTTCTGTCCCTAATTTTGACACAGATGAAAATAGAACTTTTTCCTGTGCCTGTTGATCTCAGCACCTGCTAGGAGTGTTCCCAGGGGGTCAGACACTCCTCAGAGACCCCCTTCACATCAGGATGGAGGCAAGGAGAGAACTGCAGATGCGGCCCTTCCCACAACCTCTGAATACCTAGACACTGGGCAACTTTAGCACCCCCCAAGGAAAAGGCAGGATTCCTCCCCTTGAAACTTTATTTCCTTTCACTGAAGCATCTTGTAGCTTATTTGCCAGGGAAAAGGACCCATGCGAAGCCTATTACTTCAAACCACCATCATTTTCCTAAAATTGCCAGGGGCTTGGGTTTATTTGATTGAAGGTGGGGACCACCAGGACACTATCACAGGGGCTTAGGTGGAGAAGGTCCCGGTCTTTCGAGCATCACCACAGACAGCCAGTACCTTAGAGCATGACACTGGCACTAAGTTGCATTAGCTTCTCTTCTGGGTTGCTGGGGTTTCACAGTATGGAGTCAACAGCCTTCTCAGCTCTGGTTAAACCAAGTACTAAGTGAGCTAAACAGGAAAAAATGGTCTGAAACCAAGCCTTTAAAAGCTGAAATGGCTGCGGTTTATACATAATCTACCACTAAAGTCGGTCTTGTTTGTGACTGAGCTGGCTCTCTGGTGCACATTCCTGCATCGGCTGCTTCAAATTGCATCAGGCAGCAGTGTCACACTATGACTTGTTCACAGCTTGGGCTGTGGCTTGGCTTCCAAAGGAGTGAGCTGACAAATGAGGTAGGATCAGTCTCGCCATGTGCCAGCAGCTGCCTTGTGTCAATATTTGGTTGTTGTTTGGGCAAGCTTCTATTAAAAACAGTGTATTTTTCCCAAAGCTTTGCCCAGGAACTAAATATACTTAGAAGGGGCAAGACACACAAGGCCTATCCATCAGCTCCTTTCCTCTGGATGAGTGACAATATTATTAATACTATAATCCATCTATCCAGCTTACCTGAATGTGATTCAGGACCCTTTACTGCCAGCTCTCCTTTGATGGTACCAGATGAGGGTAACCAAACCAGAGGGCATGAGGTTTTTAGTTGAGTTTCATTGCATTCACCCTACCATTTCCTGAACCTCTCTTTACCTACTGCTAAACAGAGGAGGAATGCTTTACTTCAGCTAGTTTGGGGTCACACTTCCTTTAAACCAAGATGTTAGGCCCCAGAAGGGCTGGACACTGTACCCAACAACTTCAGCAAAACTTAGAAGCCATTAGTGATGCTTGCCTGAATCTGTAGGGAGTTTGACAAAGCAGTGGGTAGTTGGAAGGTCCCCCCAAAGCATCTTTGCTCCCTTTGGGGATAACCAAGCATCTTGGGGTCTTTTCTTTTCACAGTCCAGAAGAGGATGGGATCACTCAGGTGACAGAAGAAAGGTCCCATGGGAACTGCAGACAGAAGCAGCAGAGAAACAGTGAGCTGATGAGAGTAAATAAACACATACCCTATATGAATATATATTGTCTTTTTCTCTACTTCTCTGGTTCCATGAAATCAAATGAAGGCATAAAACTGGGCTCTGCATACAGCCTAGCAAATCACTCACCACATGAACCGGGGTCATCTGGAGACTTTACATCTTTTTTCCATTAAGAACAAGAGGCTGTTGTAATTCTGGCGCTAAGATGAGCTGAGGGCATCAGTTTCCATGCAAGTCTCTATGATATCAGCCTGATCATGGGGAAAATAAAAGTTCCGCAACACAGCAGTTGGAGAAAAGCCAAAGAGTAGGGAAAATGAGAGTTTGAGCCCTTTTCTGAGCTAAGGTAAGAGAGGTTGTTTTTATTGCCTTCTTCCTTTTTAGCATGGTCAGTTTACAACCACACCTTACTATATAGCAGTGTTCCTTCTTGATAGAAAGCCTACATTTGCAAGGTTGGCAGGTCTGTCATCTTGCCATTTGCCTCTCACAGAAGCCAGGAAAAATTAATATTTATCTTGAAAGTATTTATTACAAGAGGCAAAAGATACAATGGAACTGAGTTGGCTTTGGGAAATGGTCTGTGAACTCTAGAGAAACCAGCTGAAATTACACCAGTGATTTAACAGACACATACTGCAAATGCATTTTTACACGCAGATATAAAAGAGTAATTACACTTTCGGGAGCCCAGTTTCCAGTCTGTTAGCATGGTACTTCGCATAAAGACACACCGGCTCCTGTAGCTCTGGCTCTGGAAGCTCTTCATCAAATTCTGTTGGTGGAAGCTGAGAAAGCAAATCACAGCCTGGCACTCTCAAAATCTCATCTGCGATTTTTCCCTGCTTCTGCAGCTTCACCTCTGCTACCAAGCTGTCATTTTAAGGACCATCACTGTCATATTTCAAGCCACTCTTTAGTATGTGTATATAATACCAACATGTATTTGCCAAACCCCAAAAGGAAAGGTTTTCCTTGAGGAATCGGATTCATTCAGGGTCTCTTTCCTATTTTGGATATCGTCATCACCGCACCAGCTGCTCACCCCTGGATGGAAGGAGAAAAGCAGCCTGAGAAATAAGAGCTGCCTAAAATATTCTGTCAAAATCTGGATGTGTCATAAGGAGCTTGCAAGAGAGGTGTTCCAAAAGTGAAAATTCCTGCATCAAAAAACAGCTCAAGGAAGGTTTCCAGAAATGTTTGAGTGTTTTTATCCTCCCTCCCCTCCATTTCAAGAGGTGCTAATGATGCCATGTCACAAGACAGCACAGAAGCTCAACTGTCCTATTGTATTTTAAATATCAGCCATTACTCAGCACCAATTTAAAACACCTTTTCTTAATGTCAGGCTTTCCTTACACAGGAGCCAAGAGGCATTTGGAAACAAAGACGTTACTCAGAGCACATAGGGAAGGCTGCCTCTTTGGCCTGGTAATGTGAAATTTGTTTTTCAGTCAAAAAGAAGGAGGTTTTTGGAAAAGTCACTGAGAAAGCACAATTGGCAGATCCTTAGGTTAGCTGAATGACTCCTTCTTATTGAGTCCCCCATCCTTGAAGACTAGGGAAGAGTGCCAGATGGCCTGGCCATCACTGAGAGAAAAGCTCATTTTGGTCTTACACGCAAGCCCATGAACTCTGCAAATCAAATGTAAGCCAACGGTGGATGTGTCATATTAAAGAAATACTGAAGCAGATCTGACCTTTCAAATAGTTAAATATATTCCAGTTACAACTGCCCACATTTTGGTGCACACTCTCTTCCCTTCCATCCCCATCCTTCACAGGGATAAACAAATCAGCCCATACACCCAAAGCCCATCCTCTGAGGCTAAGCCATTTAATCAAAGAAATAAAAAACAAAGAAAAGAAAGAAACATCAGACAGCAAATTCCAATAACTTGGTGTCAATGCTCATGATTGTAGTAATCCGTGTGGGAAAAAATCCTCCCGAAGATGCAGACTGAGCTGCTGATATTGCTGGATGACTTTTTTCCTAAGGAGTAAGGAAACAAAGAGCCCAATAAGGGTAAAATCTGTGTGCCTTTAGGTGCACATTTAAGGTGACTCTGTCTCACAATAGCAGTATATAATGGTCAGGGGAGAAAAGTGGGGACTTTGCCTGCCATGCGGTTATGTCAGATAGATTTTTAGTGAATTTCTTTGTGTGCAATGGGAGTTTACAAAATCAGTTCCTACACTCCCATAGGCCCGTACTCCGCTCAGAATCTCCTCAGTCCTATTCTCACTCTGAACCATGGGTAATGCTTTGATGTTCATCAACAGGCTGGAGAGATGAGGGCATTTTAGCACAAGCATTTCACAAAGATATCCTCTCTGAGGGTTGTGATTTTGTGGCACTCCAGCAACATATTTCACCAGAGGGCAATGATATAAGTAAGAAATCCTTTACTGTAAGGGTGGTGAGGCACTGGAATGGGTTGCCCAGGGAAGTTGTGAATGCTCCATCCCTGGCAGTGGTCAAGGCCAGCTTGGGTGAGAGCTTTGAGTGACATGGTTTAGGGTGAGGCATCCCTGCCCGTGGCAGGGGGTTGGAACTAGATGATCTTAAGGTCCTTTCCAACCCTAACTATTCTACGATTCTATACAGATGCTAAACAGAGATGATTTGACACCTAAACCCCCAAAGCAGAGGGAAGGTAGCGTTACTACTGCCAACAATGATTTTTCCCAGAATTGACTCCTTTTCTTGAACAAGTTACCTATTCCAGTACTATAAGGCTAACTGCAGTAGTGTGGAAGTGAAATATCTGAGGGCATTGGGATATTTGATATTTGCCTGGTCTCTTCTTCTTAAGGCAATGTTGATGATCAGGTAAAGCTGAAAATGGCCTTTGCTGGATCTGAAGGAATGCCTCCTCAGCTCGCAGGTCAGCTTTGGGACACAACTGAAAAAGAACAACATGAGCCAGCATTGCTCAAAGACCCACAATTAACATTTATCAAGAGGTAAAGAGACTCTTCAGGTCCAAGAAGCCATCCAGGCATCTGCCTCTATGGGACTTTCGAGGCTTTGGCCTTATAGACATGACAACAGTGAAAAACCTCTGTGGCAGTAAGGCTTGAAGACCTCAGACCCCCTCCAAGGCAGCACAGCATGCGTCTGCTACCCCAAGCAAGCATCACTAGATGAGGACAGATGCAAGAACAGCCCTGGGAGAGTTTGCCAGCGCCAGAGAGCCCTTAGAGTGCAGCTGCTGGGAAGACCAGGAGGTACAGAAAAGCTACAGCAAGAGATGAGCTTGAAAGCACCTGTGATTGGTGCTTAAACTAACATGCAGCAGGCCAAAATGGACCAAAAGTGACACCAGCACTGAAAGCAATAAAGTGTAACCAGATAGAGTTTAGGGTACATATGGATCAGCTTGTATCCACCACTGTGCATTCAAAATAAATGTATGGGACAAACATTAAACAAAATGGAGGTGGTATTTTGACCTGTGAAAACCAACAAAACTGTGACCAATGGCTCCAAGCAGCTCTGTGAAAATCCAGAAATCCTAAAGTAAGGCAAAATAGTCACTTCTCTGAGCTGCAACAAACACATTTACATGTGAGGTTAAACTCAGCAAGCAGCACAAAGAAGGCAGCTGAGAGGATGTGACTGTGCCACCACACTGCTCACTGAGGAGACCTCATCACAAGGACTCTCTACAATCAGTTTTGCTCTCATTAATTCTGACTCAGATGCTTGGGAAATTAGAAAAGCTGCCAACAAGTTGTGCGTGCTTCCCAGATGGATGTGGTGCTTTAGAAAGCAGGTCAGCTTCCAGGAGAGACATGGAAATGGAAGACAGCTTAGCTCAGCTACTGGGCAATCATGCCACAGATCAGCCTCTGGATGAAGTGACCATGATAGAGGAGTCGTAGGAGAGTCACAGAGGAATCATAGAGCCATAGAGGAGTCAGCATAACTACACTCACATTATGAAGCCAGGGTTATGCCTCAACAAAACAATATTTTTCAGGCCAGCTACCAAATTCCACCACCCAGAAACCTAGAAGCTGGGTTTGGGGAAGCTGAGGGGATTCTTAACATGAGTCATTAGCAAATCACTAGCAGATACAGCTTAATTTGCACATAGAGTTAAAAATATCAACAAGTTGGAGGGGCTGCCGGATGTACCTTTCTGTAGCACAAGTTCTGTGGTGATGAAACCTTACATTTTTATCAAGTGCATGAACTGAAGCACACACAAATGGACATGCCAAGATTTCCTCCCTCTAACACAAGAGCCAAGTGCAAATTTAAACCTTTTCTCATCAGCATGAAAGAACATTAATTAAAAATCCCACAAAACCGACAGGGGAAACAGAAATCAACCTGAGGTAGGAGAGAGAGTGTGAAATTGGATCTTGGAAAACCTTTCCACATAAAGCCCCTTTCTTGTTTTATCATTTTTCAGTGCTTGCTGCTGTTGTAGTGCAGCCAAGGCATGTTCAAGACTGCAGCTGTGCTGACAGGGGGCAGGAGCAGGGCCACCCTGCAGCCCCATCAGCCACCTAGGAGGGATGTGATGAGGAGCTGCCATCCCTCATGACACAGCAAGGCACCAGTGATGCTGGGGAAGGCAAGAGTCCAGGAAATAAGAGTCTAGAAGCTTGTTACATTTGCACAATATTTGCTTCTACACTTTCCAATGGCTGCACAACTCAGGGGGATAGGACCAGGTAGGATACAGGAGATTTAAAATCCTGGAGAGATGAGAAGGGTGTCATTAGCTCAGCCCTGGCTGTGCCTGCTTTCTGCCTCCAAGGCTACAGGAAAGGGGCTCGTGTCTCTTGCGGCTCTTTCCCACAGAAGACCATGTGAACGTTGAACCACCAAAGGGTGTGAAGGAGAAATAGAAGTCTGCCAGCTCTGGCTGTGTCTCTCTCCTTTCCTCCTGCCTTTCTGAAGATGGACCCCCTGCCAGGCAAGTTGCAGTGAACACCTTTCGGTCTCATTTGAGAAGAAGGCACTGCAAGGAGGGGTTTGGCTAGGTTTGAAAGAAAGTAGAGGCAAGAGAAGAGCTGATGGAAAGCGTTTTGTATTAAGATGCATGTTGCACTTATGGTGAAGGTGTGAAGAGCCACATGGTCCCTGTTGAAATGCATTACTGAAAACAGCAAGCAAGGACACTAATGCTTTTTGATGAAATTTCTGGAAATTCTGTACCTTCTCCCTGCCATGGGGAGTTCCCCAGTAGCAAGCTCAAAAAAACAACCCCTCTGTGCTGCTTCTCTTAATTTTGCTCTATGAGGGCTTGGGAATGCCAGAGACACTTGCTGGACAAGGCATTTCCCACAAGATTATTTGAAGCTGCAGAAGTGCTGCAAACAAGAGACCCTAATCCTAAACTCAGCATTAATGTGGGCTTCAGACCACTGACACCACCTTCCTTTGGCCAAGCCATTGGACAAGTGTCAAACTTTCACCATCTCCCTCTGAGGCTGGAGAAATCTGCCTTGCACTTTGAAGTGGTCCTTATTAAAGCATGCCAAAGAGCGAAGAGGCAGCCAATGTGTAGCTGCTAATGTGTAGTAACTACTGTTGTAATAGCATGTACCAGCTGTCAACAAAATAAATGATCTGGAATCCTATTTGGAGACTGAGAGCTGAGCTGTTCTGTGTGGCCTCAAAGCAAAACATGCATTTTGGTTCTTGTCATAAGCTCTGTACATAAACAAACATAACACTAGTGCTCATAAATCAGTTTTCCATGAGCATAAAGCTACTCAACGGTACACAGCCTTAAAGAACAGGTCTATGAAGACAGGTTACCAAGATCGCAACTTAAAGCTGCTTGAGAGCCCACTGAAGGCACAGCTTTTAAGTGTGAAATGCTTGTGGGTATAAGCTGTTAGCACAAACCTGCTGCCAAAACCCTCAGGGAAACTGTGACAAGCCCATCCACCATCATGCATCACTCTACTTCTCCATGAGACTGAAAAAAAGCAGGGGACAGCTTGATCACCCACTCAAGTTTAACCTTGATATTAAGCTAAAGGTCTCCCGAGATGTTTTAAATAATGCCCTGAATCCTATTTGTGTTGCATGATAAAACCGATTCCCCCTCACAATAGGTAATCCCAGCCCCAGAACAGGTAATCCTGAACACCATGGTAGTTTTGCCTCCGCTATTCCAGCCCTACAAACTTACACTCTAAGGTCAGTTGTAGGTGGGAGTATTTTGACGCACTTTCCTTTAGGCCAAGTTAAAAGCCTGCAAATCCATGACCTTTTGCAGTGTTCTCTGTAGCAAAGAAACACCATTAAGGGTAATTCAGCCTTTCTCTCTCTATGGCAGAGCCAAGGGCAGCATCCTAACTTCAATCCTTAATGTAAGCGCCTAAGTCAGGTGGAATTGGCCCTGATCAGATTTGATACACTAGCAAGATTTTGTTTTGCTTTTTAACATGAAGACTAAATATGTACAGTTGATATATGGAGAGCCTGCAGATGTATATACATAGAATCATAGAATCATTTAGGTTGGAATGGACCTTTAAGCTCATCAAATCCAACCGTTACTCCAGGAGTACCATGTCCACCACTAAACCATGTCCCTAAGCACCAGATCTACACATATTTTAAATACCTCCAGGGATGGTTTCTACCAAAGAGCAATGCTCTTCATTACGAATACTGATGTGAAATAATACTATAAACAGAACCAAAGGATGGCAATTAGTAGTACAGCCATGAGCTATGGAGAAGGCAACGCTTGCTTCTATCTTGAATCATACTATCATAAAATAACAGAACGAGCTGTGTTGGAAGGAGTCTTGAAGCTCATCCAGCTCCAACTCCCTGTTAATGGCCTTCCATTAGACCAGGTTGCTCAAAGCCCCATCCAACCTGGCCTTGAACATTTCCAGGAATGGGACATCCACAGCTTCTCTGGGCAAAGCCCACTGAAGCATCACCAAGCCTCCCAGAGCAGTCAAAGAGCTCTGATGCTTTGTGAAAATGGAGGCACAGGCCTCTAGTCTGTAGTTTTTAAAAGCTGAACTGATGAATATTTTGGTTTCCAAAACACAGATGTGAAAGAGCAAAGCTGACCAAAGCACTAGCATCTCTTTGTGTTGACTAGCCTATTTTAATCCCACAGGCCAACCTACAGCATTCAACTTGATAGCTTCAAATTTGTAAGAAAGAAAAGGGCCTGGAAAAGATCTGGTTTACAGCTCTAAGCCAATAAGATATAATGGCAGGATCATCTTACATTATTGTGAAGTTACTTAGACAGCTAGAGCTGTTAGCCAGGCTGCAATGAAATCAGTAATGTAGAAAGTAACACAGAAAACAGGAGTTTTCCCCATTGAGAGTATGGAGTTTGTGCTGTTAGTATGCAGAGCTGGATCTAGTTCAAGAGCTGCTGCCGTCATATTGGCTTGATGATACTCACTTTGCTTCCAGACACCACAATGTTGGAAGTTTCTCTCCAAAAGCCTAGCAGATGTCTTGTCTAGCACATTTAGGTACCTTCAGATAAATGAAATCTCATGCAGGATGGGCTCCAGTGTGGTGCAAATACCTCTTGGACGGTCAACCAGGTCCATCTGTGAACACCACTTGAGCTCCTCTTGAGAGACCCACGCTGGGTGGACCTTTCACACTGGTGAATTCCTTTCACTTCACGCAGGGTGTGACACTGCTGGACAGCTATCTAAAAGCAACAATTCATGATATGAACTAAAATAAATAAATCAATCTCTGTTTGCAGGTACAAATGTTTCCCAGCAGACTGAAGTGCTCTCTGTGGGTTTTCTCTTTGCAAGCAGCCACTACTGAAACCTAGGCTTAATGAATCTGCGAAATTTGGAGCATGGTTTATCCTTGCCTCTCCAGCCCTTTGCATTAGGCGACCCTGCTGCAAACCAGCTCCACACCCAGCATGCACTGTAAAGCAAATATCAGTAACAAAGAAGAGGGGGAGGCACCAGACAACAGACTGGAGGAGCCAGCAGGGAATGAGCCCTTCCCTATCAGCGAGCTCTGTCACTACCAACCCAACTGTTTTTCTCCCTCCCAAAAAACTCACCTGGCTGTCAGTGCATCAAGAGTGGCTACACATGCATGCAGCAAGGAAAAAACAAAAAGTCCCTCTTTTGTCTCTCCACTCTTCTTTATTAAGGACTCAGAAAAACGAGCTACCTTACCAAGATTAATGAGTGACCACATATCAGCTGAGCCCTGGTGATGGCACCAAAGACACACACAGTCAATAGCAAACCCAAGATAAGGCACCTTAGCTCAAGCCTCCGTGGTGGAGATTTAAACTAATCCATTTAACCTTGAATTTGCTGTAGGTAAATAGCATACATGCAAATGATTGTTGCACCTCACCTTACATGTGTCAAGCTGCAGCAATGCATCTGCTTAGTCTAAGCTCCTCGTTTCCATTTCTGGATGTGTAGCATTAGCACAACAGGGCTGTGACTGCCTTATGAATCCAAATTCATCATCACAGCATGAGAGGGAGGTCAAAACAAGGATTAAAACTGGTCCATAAACACAGTGCAGCCTCCAGCAATGCTCACTGGGGATTGAGCATCACAGGAACGTCTCTCAGCAATGCATTTTTCAGTGCCCTAGGTAATGAGATTATGAATTTAAGTTGTGAGGATACCCCAGTGGAATGACATCTACATTGGTGCCTTTCTGCTGACACAGCAAGACATTCAAAATTGAGCTTAATACACTGGAGAATTCAGATCAACAGCTTTGCAGAGGACACACCCAAATTTTGCAGCCGATTATCATCAGAACTGCTGTACAAGCAAGCAGAAGTCTCTACTTTTTCATACATAAGTCAGATTAAAACACACAATCAGATGGTAATTTAATCCCCAACTCCATTCCCAAGCTACATTAAGCAAAGTGAGGAACATGTCTCACTTTAAGCCTTCAGTTATACTGGAAAGGTCTCCAAAATTGACTCTTTGTAAGGACAAAGTATTGTCATTCCCAAGTACGGTACTAATTTGGTGATTTCACTCAATGAAGGGAGACATCCAACTGTAAATACTGATTATTGGGCCTAGTGTTCAACTGGATTGAGTGTTAACTGGACCTGTAGATGCAAAGCACTCACGCTCAGTGCCTCAAACAATCCAACCTTGAGGAACAGAGGAGCAAACCACTGTCTGTCTCCCACCACCTGCTTGAGGCAGCCACACATAGAGTATTCTGACTTTGTGACAGTAAGATCCACCATTCACCACCAGTATCAGTCACACTACCAAAGTGTATTAAAATGTAGAGTAACAGCTAAAACTGCTGCAGCTATTCAAGCACTGTGAAAAATACTCATTATGCTAAAGTTGTTTCCTAAAAGAAAAGTAAGAGCTTGTCTCGTCTGTCCTGGTTCCCCATACCTCAGCTCCTGCTGAAAGCCCTGGTACCTCTTCATGTAGCAGCGAGCCCTACACTAGCCGAGAGAATGCCCCTCACTGCCTTTGCACAGCAACACATCCCTTTGCATCTGGCACTGGGGAGATGGGCCAGGTTCCCCTCTCAGTTTCACATAGGCAGACAAAAGGAGGATTTTTGTGGTTACAACATAGAACCAAATTTCCATTATGCTCTGGCTTTGCTGGAGCAAGCCTACCTTGCTGCTCAAAACGGGGTTCCTGCTGCGCAGGAGCCTCACAGAGCACAGTTGCTGTTTCAAACTTGAACCACCCCACCTTCCTTCAGAGATTTTTGTAGTTAACCTTCGACAACATGAAACATCATCCTCCTGAATCAGTTCACTTCCTCTCTAGCCTAAGGGCTAGAAGGAAATGTCAAGTTATTTTCAGAAAAATACAACATCTTACATTGCCCTTCTGCCTGAGACAACGAAAAGACTGACATAACCTCTTCAATATTGTTTCAGACCAATTAATTTTCTTACCAGTAAGTAAAACTGGAAAAATCACACAGTATTTAATAACACACAGAAGTTTTGGTAAATTTTTTAGGAAATCTAAACAAGGAGATGGATTTGCATCTTCCTCATGGAGTTCCCATTAGCAAATACACAGTACTTTCCCCTAGCTGCAGAAGGCAGGTCCAAATCCTTTCTTTGAGGTCCCTAAGCAACTGGTTGGTAGCTGAGTCACAGGTACAGCCTTCTTCAGACAAAAACACATTCAAAAGTGGTAAAAGACCAAGGAGACACAATATTTAAGCCACTTATGCAATGGCTTACAAGCCTGCTTTAGACAAAATAAGACCTGGAGTTCAAACAAACCCAGACCACTTGGTCTGAACAGATTAGGCAGCAGCAATTGCATGAGCAGCTCAGACAGCAGAGCTAAGTGTAATGTCTGCAGCAGCTGGAAGACAGCTCACATAATGACATCTCCAGTGCCTAACACATATGGAAACAATTGGGTTCCTTGTAAAACTACAGATTCACTTACCACTCTTTCAGCATAACACTGATGGCCAGGAAGTCTTTCAAGAGACTACTCCAGACCCAAGGTTCTGGTATCAGAAACATCCAGACAATTAACTACACCTTGGTGCTAGAGGATCTCCATGGGCCTAAACACCTGACCTCCCAACTAGTACTTGATGTAGAATGGCATGTAATTTTAAAGCTAGCTTTTACATGGGATTTGAAATAGGTGTTATTGTTCAAATTTGTACTAAGTCAGTATTATTCCATTTGTATTAAAGCAAATCTGAAGTAGCAGTTTGACCAATTTTTTTATTTTTCTGATTATATTCATTTTACATGGTACAAAATTCTCTTATTTAAGCAATTTGTAAAGAAAAATAGGAGGTTCCACATGAAGCCAGTATAACATTTTGCCTAACAGGTAGTATGCTTTTATCAGATAATTTAAAGCTTGACCTTAATTTGTACTTCTGTTTCAAAAGTTTGCATGTTCACATGAAGCTTTCAGACACCTGGATTCCAGTTCAGGGTTTATTTGCATACAAAAATATATTATAATGGCAAAAAGCATTAAAAGTTCTCAACTATATAAAATTACAAAGATATATCCGTAAAAGCAACTTTAAATTAAAAGTCAAGCTATATTTTAAAGTAAAATACAGCTGTAACACAAGTTACACCATCTGCTGCAGAGTCACAAAACTGATGTTGCCAGTTAAATACTTGTAGGAATTTACAAAGTTTATGTTCAGAAGGTAAATATCTTGGGTAGCAAAGTTATCAGACAAGGGCAGCAGCTCTCGGTCTCAGTCTGATGTCACTTATCCTTCACATACCTGAAAATACAGAACAAGAAGGATCATTAAGTTCTACATTAATTAAGACTGCATGTTGTTTACATACCAGACACCCATTTATATTCAGCTTGTTAGACTGCCTGACAGGCCAAAATTATGCCTTTTTTAAATGAACATGAAAGCCAAAAAGAAGTCTTTCAGAAGAGCAATTAGGTTCCAGTGGTAAAGATGAACTGCGCTCAAACTTACTTCCATGGGAGAAGTCAGGAAACTAGAATTATATTTTTAGTAAGAGAAGTGAAACTGGGACTAAGATACAAGTAAGATGACAGGGAAGTAGGAAGCTCAAAAGGTCAGCTGTCTTGAGTTGAGTCCAATGCAGATGGCCAAGGCTTCAATAATCATAGGGAAGGGAAAATACCTAATGAATACAAGAAACTCTCAGTTCATAGTTTATTGGAAGGGGAGGGGTTGTTCATGCTGCTATTTAGGTCTAACCCTAAAAATTTGTTGGTTTGGGTTCTATAGTTTGGTTCCATGCACAAAAAAACACTGTCATGTCCATAACAGCACAGAAAAACAGAAAGAAACAAACTACATGGTTGGGAATAAGAGGGTGGTGGCGTTGGGTGTTTTATTTTGGTGGGTGTTTTTTTGGGTTTTTTTTTCTTTTATTGCTTTTCTTTAAAAATAATAATGAAGAATCTAGTACTGAAACTGGAAAATACATCTAGACAGTGACAAGAAGAATTGATTTAAATTCCACCCCTGGTACACAAGCACAAACAGGATTTTGACATTTAATCTAAGACAATAAATTCAGATACCTGCTCCTTAACTCCCTCATAAAGCTAAGTCCAGTAAAAACAGGTTTCCTCATCTACAGTTATTCCTCCAGTTACTTAGCTTCATAATGGAGAAAAAGACCCACTTTTTAGCTGAGTTTAAAGTATTTAAGAAAGCGATGTTTGCTTGATGTCTGTCATTGTCAAGGAGAGGTGAACTGCAGCTCCCTCAGAGATGGGGACAAGGGTTCATTGAAGTACAGCCTTTGTCACACATGCTGAACTGCATGCCTTGGGCATTCAGGCAAAGGTTCAGTCTATTCTACCTTCTTATCCACTCAGTGATCCATAGGACTAACAAACTAAAATGAAGCCTACTTTCCTTCCCTCTCCTCCCATACACTGGGTTTTCATCAGTACCAAGCGAGATGCAGGTAGTAAAAAATCTACCTACTTGCTAGTGTCCTGTCAAGATCAGCAATGAAGTCTTCCAGCTCTTTTGTGTCTCCAAGCTTTGCTGCAAAATAAGAGTGAATACTATTTAGACATGATGCATTTCTCCAACCAAAAGAAACACTGAAACCACGAACCCTCCAAATAATTTTCAGTGGTATCAAACATACCATGGACTATTTTCAGGGCAGTTCAATAGGGTTGCTGCAATGTCCGAATGCATTCTTTGAAAACAGGAGAGAATTAAAACTAATTTTTATAGTTCTCCATTTGACAGAAACAAAGCAAAGCAATCCTTTGTTCAGTTTCCTTAAAAAGCAGAAGTTGAAGTAGAGAAAAAAAAGCCACACCATCTAACCCACATCCTTGCTACCATGAGAGTTTTCCTTATTGCGGCTATTCACATGTCGCATTCATGGTCCTAATCAAACCCCAGCCAGTTATCTCCCAGTCCTTCCCAAATATATGCTTCTTAAATCATGTCAGAATCACTGGTTTGCTGTGATGTCAGATCTTTTGATCTTGGTGTAGACACTACAAATTTTGATCAAAAAGTCCACCCAAACTTCCATTCCTGAAAACACCACTGGTTTCATTCAATCGAGTTTTACTCCAAGTAGCTGCTTTATCTCTGTTTCAAGCTGGTTCCAACTCTATTTACATCTTTTCATCAGGAACAGCATCTTGACCTTTAGTGTAGCTCCTTGCCAAGAATTTCCTGCCAGTTTAACTGAGTCCTTTTTTGCTACTTCTTACTAAGCATTACTCATTATTCTAATTAGCCATATGCTAATTAGAAAGAAAGCATTTAACTTGTTTTTGTGACCGTCACTATGGAAAAGACATGAAAGCACAAAAAGCTTCTTGAGCATGCACCTGAGAACACTAGTTATAATAACAGCACCATGTAGTACATGTGTATGACTATTCATTTGTTGATATCTCTACTCCAGAATTCATTTAAGTTAACCAGAATGAAACAAGCTCCTGGGGAGTTAGATCAGCTGCAAGACAGAAGCTATTTTGAAACAGCATAGCTACAAAGGAGGGATGAATTACTAATAAATGGGTTGTATAAGTAGTGAAATGTCTGTATGGATCTAAGTAATTGTGTTAGCTTGAATGGCAGCATATGGCTTCAGAGGAGTCACCTAATGCACCCCCTGCACTCAGGCTAAGTATTTCTGTATATAGATGGGAAGCTTAAGCTACTTAATTGCTTCAGTAAGAAGTAATGCAAGTTAAGAATTAACTGAAGTGTTCTGTAAGTAGCACCATAATTTCTCATCAACCAAGAAACTAATTTTCTTCAGCTTGGTGTTTCAAAACCAAGAGTTGCAGGTCATCTGCAAAGATGTGCAGACACAGTGTGCTATTGCAGTAATAATTGGATTTGTTATAATTAAGAAAAAGAAAGTCAAAGTACACATGTGAATCCTGGCTTAAAGAAAGAAGCCTACATAGTTGAGAATTAGGAAGAAATACCAACAGTTAAAGCTTACCTTTACATGGAGTTACTGATGGAGATGGCAAGCTTGGAGTAGATGTAGTTGGAGAGTTGAGCTTTTCATCACTGAGGCTGAAACTATTTCTGTAGAATGAGTCTGCACCTGTAAGAAAGTTACATTATGAAGTAAAATTAAGACCTGCAACTTTACGGTAGAACTCTTTCCTATATGGGCTTCAAAGCCTGTAGAATTCAAATTTTCAGACTTCAAAACCAGAGTGATAAATAAATCATTTGGTGTGTGAAGGACATTGTTCCCACACCTACTGTTAAAAAGCAAGCAGTCCTAGATCAAATCCTCACTCCCAGTGAGGAAAGTGTCAGCTTTCCCTGCAGTCAGCATCATTTGGACAATATTACAAGAATGGCAATTATTCCCCATCCACTAAATTCGGCCTAGTGTGACCTACCTAATTCAGAATATTCTAGGAAATTCTGGTTACCAGGTTTTAAAAAGCTGTTAAAAAGCTGAATAGAGAGCTCCAGGACAAGGACAGTTCCCCAGAATGTAGAATATATTCAGTGTTGTCCTCATCCCTGAAGCAAACTCATTCGTTTCTCCATATGACTGCTGCTTTAGGTCTTATTTTCTGCATGAATGATACAGAACCTTTAAGTTTTGTTTTATTCTGTAACTCTGGAGTTCATGAGCAGTACATCTATACACAAGATGTTCTGCCAGTCCTTTAGGTGATCTTTCAAAGGAAGCTTTACATGCCCTGAAAAGCATTGGGAAAGGTTCCAATACGATTCTGATGTTCTTGGATTTTGGACAAGGCCTTCAGTTTCAAAAGTACAAA
The DNA here is from genome assembly GCA_025447955.1 of Psilopsiagon aurifrons. Classification (NCBI taxonomy): domain Eukaryota; kingdom Metazoa; phylum Chordata; class Aves; order Psittaciformes; family Psittacidae; genus Psilopsiagon; species Psilopsiagon aurifrons. Next base: position 17,374 of record JAOEHY010001938.1, read on the forward strand.
AAAAGTGATTTTTATCTTCTCTCTTTTCATAGGAGTTCTATGATGCACAGTGCATACAAAGTATTAGTCATGGCTCCACTGAAAAGAGGAACTATCATTGTGTTAGAGACACTGAAACTACTAGTTCTCGCAGTTTTGAGCCAGTGACCTGAAAACCGTAAAATAAATCATTGTGATACGAACATGTCAGTGGCCTCCATTGATGTGGCACACTTCCTAGGGCGCAAATGTATGCCTCATTACATGGGGTGGTGACTATCATTGCTTTCCAATTTTGCCTCCCTGCAGCAGACGCAGTATTTGTCCTTACAGCCCCAGCCTAGCAGGTGGTTACACTGCAGCATTAAGTCCATCCAAGCCAGTGCTGTCACAGCCCCTTGGACGCCTGTCCCATCTGTGATGCCAGGAGGTGACTGCCTTCATTTAATTAAGGGTGTCTTGCAGAATTAGCAAAAGGGGCATGAAGGGCATGCCTATAAGGATGCTGGGGAGGGGCTCTTCATTAGGGACTGTAGTGATAGGACAAAGGGTAATGGGTTCAAACTTAAACAGGGGAAGTTTAGATTGGATATAAGGAGGAAGTTCTTCACTGTAAGGGTGGTGAGGCACTGGAATGGGTTGCCCAGGGAAGTTGTGAATGCTCCATCCCTGGAGGTGTTCAAGTCCAGGTTGGACAGAGCCTTGGATGACATGATTTAGCATGAGATGTCCCTGCCCAGCAGGGGGGTTGGAACTTGATGATCTTGAGTTAGTTAACCCTAACTATTCTATGAGTCTAAGTTTCTATGAACACTGCTTGCCATGCCAAGATCTGCACATCTACACCTCTACTGAATACTGCCATGATGCTTGCAGATATCAACCTTAGACCATCATTCTTCAGCAGACTACTCCTCTACTGTAAGTTTCCACATCTCTGAGAAGGCGAGTGTGTCTTCATACCCCATCTCCTCTAGCCTGCTCTCCTTACTAGCATTAAACCACCTTCTACAGGAGTACAGAGGTACAGTGCCAAATCAGACCAGATAGCTGCAGCTACTAAGTGTTCAAGGCCAGTTTGGACATGGCCTTAAGCACCCTGGTCTAGTAGAAGGTGTCCCTGCCCATGGCAGAGAGGGTTGGAACTAGACGATCTTGAGGTCCTTTCCAACCTTAACTACTCTATGATTCTATGTTTCCCTGTGTCTTCTGTGCTAGCTTCCAAGCCTACCTTTGTTGAAATACACAATGAAAAGGCTTGTGACAAGCTTCAACCTGCAACCTGTTTTCTTCTTTGGCATGCATGTTGACTCCCCACAGTACTGTATCTTTCACAGTTCACTCTTCAAGCAGCTCCTGCACATGCTACCTACAGCACTACAGAAACGTAAGCAAATGGCATGACTGACATCTATTCCCTGGCACTATTGCTTGTCCAAATCAGCCACCAGTCAGTATTTCTTGTTTAGAAAGAGGGGTATGCTGCTTCTTGCTAGCTTTTCACTGTCATTTCTTTCTCTTCACTTTTAAGTATCTGTTCTCCTCTCTAAAAGTGAGCAGATCAAAACCAGTCTACTTGAAACTTCAGATATGAGAAAGATTTGATGAATACAATGCAGAATTCAGATAATTTTAGACAGAAAAATGAAAAAAATTAGTTGTTGGTTTTTTTAAAAAAAAAAAAAAATAAACAGTTCCTAAAACCATAAAAAGCAACCTAAGGGTGGAGGGTGGGAGGAGAGTGGTGTGAATCTGACACTGCTCTGCAATTATGCTTGTCCCTGGTGTTGTACCCCACACTACGAACCCTGCGCATTTAATAGTTTGAAAGTAACAGAGGCATGACAAATTTCCTCCTGAAATCAGCTTACAGACCAACTTTCTACTAAATCCTCATTTCTTTCCAGCCAAGATGCAAATCCTAGTGACCAAGAAACTCTGAATGGAAAATTCTTGCTTTTCAGAACAAAACCCCTAGCACCACAAAAAAGCCAAATAACTCACACAAGCAGTGCTGTAGCCTAGAGCACAACTCACTGAAACACTGACAGAGCAGACTATACATAAAACATTTTCTGGGCAATGGATCTGAGAAAAGCAGAAGAAAAACTTCCGAATTATTTAATATTTTTACAGCCTTTTGAGCTCATTGAATTAAGAAAAAAAACAAGCCAGAGAGCAATGGCTACAAAACTGAGTGCACTTTTAACACCAAGTCTATGCTACTAGTACCCAGACACCAAGTGCAGCGATGCTGGAAATTTGTATTACAAACCAATCCTTGTCATACACCAAATCTAAAGCTCCAGTTGCTCTTATAAGTAGCTGGAATAAAATGTTCTTTTTGTGAATGCTTCTGAGGGCAACTCAAATTATGAAAGCTTTAATAAGCCATTTAAGTTATCTGCAAACTATTCATGCAATTCTTTTTATACCCATGTACACATACATCCAAACTAGCAGTTACCTTTGATTCTTTTTGTGGTTTTCTCTCCATATTCCTTCTATAAGCAGTTGAAAGCACTGATGGCTCACCTCAAAACATATTTAAACTAGAAAATGTTATTTTATACTGGTTTCCCCAAACCTTATGCTAAGAAATATTTACAACTGGGCAAAAGGAAAATAAGAGAGAACTGATGCTTTAAAATATCTGAATGTTTTTCTTCCAGCCTCAAAAGATTAAATGTTTTCACAAACCACTGTTATCTTCTGATGGGTTGTAGTATTAATAGTTTCAGGAAAATATCAACATTTATCTTCCTCAAAAAGCAAAACCATACTTCTGCTACTGGCTGTGGCTTACAAATGTCACCATGCAGCAACAGTTGTGGTGATGGAAGGAGGAATGCATTAACTCTGCCATCAGGGTCATTAGAACAAATCCTGAAAACAATGCACTCTTAAAAAGAAATGCTTGTAATATCCATCACATAAAAATAGCTGCTCTGGCAAAGTGTGGCTGTAGGACAGAAAGCTCTGGGAAAAGAACACTTCAAGTCTTTGCTTTCTACTAGGTGCCACAGCCAAGATTTGCCCATTCACCTCCAATAATGGCCCTTGGAAGAATTCCACTGCCATACAAACGCAACATCCCCTGCAACCCAATAACCGGAGGCTGATGCCAAGGATCTCTCATCGCTGCTGTCCTTCTTCATCCAGCCCCTTCTCTCCCACTGAAATGCAAGTTCATTTATCATTCATCCCTTGTTTTTCTTGTGTATTGATCCTACTGCCTGTGCATGTATATAAACTATGCCCCTTTGGCTATTTGCCTTTTTAAATCAAGTTCTTAGAACCTGAGAGTTAAGCTACTGATTTACATGAGTCAACCAAAGCAACAACTGCAAAACTAAGGGGTTGGAATAAACATGGCATATTTTACCTTTGGCAAAGTAACCTGTAGTTAGTATTGACCTTTATTGTTCCAGTATATGCTTAAACCACAAAGAAAAACCAGGGTGACACCATGTAAATATAGAATGTCGCCACAAAATGAGCAATTGAAAGGTTCTGGTCAGTAATTAACTGAAGGAGAAAAACCTCAAACCTCATTTTAAAACAGACAATGGAAAAAGTTCAGCTGTCTGACTTCTTTAATCTTATGCTCTTTCTAGTACCATAGTTCAAGATACAATTTTAAAGAGCACTGGAGTAGGCAAAAATCTTTAATACAGTTTTCAGTGGGGAAATCTTTGGGGGTGGGAGGGGGAGTTGTGGAAATAAATTGCATCTTATGTTTGGAGAGAGGAGCTTTAAAATTTGACTAAAGTCCCTATAAGCTGTGAATTCATTATAAAACAGCAGCTCAACATTTAATGAACAGACTGCACAACTCATTCCTAGCCAGAACATAGCCTACTTGCTAAAAAATTGAGAGCAACAGCAGGAATTCCTAATGCCACCAGTAGAAGTGAGGAAATACTCATGCATGATGCAAAGAGCCTGCTTCACAATGCATATGTTGCAGCCCTCAAGGGCAGCGTTTATTTTGATCATAACCAGAGTTACACTTGGCTGCAATGTTTATTTTTGTGAGGTTTTTTGCCTAAGCTAACAAGACAAACATCTGTTCCAATGCTGACATAAAAATCACACCTTTTCACTACTGACACATCGAGGCTTTGTGGTTTAAAAGATTTCAAACCACAGTTACAAGGAAGTGACCTGAGAAGCCTGAAATTCAAATATACAAGCATTCCTTCTCACTATTCACAAAGCTTACCTTTCCATTCCCTCACCACACTTACTACTTGTGAGACAGTGCTTCAACTCCAACCTTCCCCTTTATTAATGTTTCCTTTATAAAGTGTAAGAGGAACAGGTATTCTGGAAAGAACAGGAAACCCTACCAAAAAAAGCACATTTCTCATTGAAGTACCTGGAGAGAAACTTGTGCACCTGAAACATCTGGGTTTTCTTCTCCTTAAATGTACTGATTAATTTAATCACATCATTTGATAAAATGTTACTCCTCCATGGGAGTCTTGCTTTATTTTTTTTGTTATAAATAGTCTATTCCCTTCTTGACATAGACCATTAAATATTTGAGGAAACAATTTGCCTTCTCAAAATGTTTTCTCCTTCACCAAAAGACTGAGATTTCCTGCTAAGAGCAAAAGCTCACCTACTCCACATTTTGTGTCTCATAGCAGATGCCTGTAGAAGAGTTTATCTAGTTACTTTTTGAGGGTGTAAACTTTTAACATAATGATACCTTAAGGCAGTATTGTTTACAGTTCAGCTGCACACCACGAGAAGCAATCACTCTTCTTGAAACATGCTGATTTAATTTGATTTCCTCATCCTGGGTGAGGCAGAAGTCACTCTCCTAATGCTAGTTCATTCTCCTAATTCTATTCCAGAAAATCCTAAGTGTCTTGTCCCCACCCAAGACATCTCTCCTCTAGCCTGACAGCTCCAGTCTATCTAATCATTTGGAAACTATTTTATGCCTTCAGTCATTTCTGTTGCCTTTTTCTGTACCTTCTTTACTGTCACATACTGCAAGATTGCCAAGGTAAACAGGCTTTTCAGCATGAGTGCTGCAGTATGAAGCGTCCAATGCTTCATCTCTAGATAGTGTAGACATTAGCATAAGCACACAGAGATACCCACGGCATGTAACCATGAATGCTTGCACTACAGCAGGCCCTGGGTATTAACAGATATTGTTCAAACCCTTAATAAACGTGCACCTACTTCATTTTGAAATTATAAAATTAAAGAGTTCTAGATGCTTTGAGGGGGGGATTTTGTTGTATTTAAAAGCCAGGACGCACCTGTCAGAAAGCATTTACGTACTCCTAAAAATAACCATGAAATACGCTGCAGGCTGTATGAGTGCAAGAATTGAATCAATGCATTTATTTTGCAACACTTTTAACAGAGGCTGGAAGCTGAACTTGCCTCAAGAAAACACATCCAAAGCTAAAAATGTGAAGCATTTCTCAGAGCACAACAGCAGATTATGGTTTATCTTTTCAGTGTTATTATAACTTTGGCACAGGAAACACTAAACCCTTCTCAACCTTTCATGAAGTCCAGCTTTCTCTTCATTATCCTAATCCTGGCATTGCCGTATACTGTACTAGTACAATGCACTGACATCACACTAGTACAATATACTAGCACATAGCACACTATACTAGGACACGCAATTTACATAGGCAAGTCTGCATTTTTCTCTGCAAGCTTATTCCAGTACACAGGAAGCAAATTATATCTGTAAGTCTGTCTATATAGCTGCAGCTACAGTATTGGCTTTTACCAGCACAGCACCCTAATGCAAATCCTATTTTATCACAACCAACATATGCTGAAAATAGCAAAGAGTTATAAAGTATCTCTCAATTTAGAGTTTTCAGCATGATTAATAACCTAAACTACATGCTGTTATACATTGCAGCAGTTGAATACATAGAGTTGAAACATAACTGATAGAGTCCAGAAACTCAAAGAATGCTGGAGTAACAGTCACATCATGATTTCCCAGCACTGATCCCATCAGCTGTTGTGGTTAATGTAATACTTGTGGGCCAAGGACTAAGATCATCACAAACATCTGCACATGCAAGCCTTTCTATTACTGTAAGGTCTAGAGTCCACGTTACGTACAATACTTAACCATGGCCAAGACAGAGCTCATCCAAAGAGCATTTACTCAAATAACAAGACAAGATGAGGGAGAACCAAGTACTATCCTGCCCATTTTCCACTGCATTATCTTCAAATTTGTTTTTTTTTCCTTAGGAGCCCAAAATATGCAGGATCAGAGTTTCACTTGGTACTTTTGGAGCTAGCAGTTCTTGCAGGATAACTATAACTGATAAAGATCGTCTGTAAATATTTCTGTTAAATTAAATGGGCTCATCCTCATGGGAGAAGCCCCAGGAAAGGAAAGGCTTTCCGTACCATAATAAACAGTATTGTTCAAGCATGACCAGTTGATATCTGTTACTAGCTTGTAAAATTGAATTTAAGATTGATTGAGGGGCCTTGAAACAGACAGTTGCAACAGTTTAAAACATTGCCTCCCCTTGCAGACCCACCCTAGACACAAAAGATACCCCTGCAGGAGTGGCTGAAAGATACATACACCTAACCTTCAGCCACACCACATCAGTCAGGAGGATTAGATAAACCAACAAACAAGAGGTAGCGCTAAAATACAACAATCTGAACTGTTCTATGCATACATTACAAAGTGTACTTGGAAGAGTCTTGGCACTGGATAACAAGACTTTGCAAAGGTGCAAAGAGTGTTCATGAACAAGAGCATCATTCAAATTATCTGCAGGCAGTATTGTTGGAATTCCTTTTGCATTGCTACAGATTGGTGTTGTCAGAACTTGCTCTTTCAGCCCATGCTCTCCTTGACCTTGCAGTGGTGTTTAACCTAAGCATTACCATGGGAATAGCAGTCATGAATTCAGCACTACACTTACACTAAACAAGAGAGACCAAAGGAGAGATGAACCTGAGAAGAAAAAAAATGGAGCTTGAACAGAAAGAGCCTGGGCAAGTAGGAAACTTCCTGCATCTATTCTTAAATCAGATGTAGGGAGAGTAGCTGGATTACATCAGACACTGGAGCCTGTTTTATAAAAGTTTCTCCTTGTAAATCTGCAACTCCAGTCTTACTGTAACTTCAAAATAAGAAGCTGTCTGCACTGAATGATGCCTTTAGGAAGAAGTGATCTATTGGGCCTTCTCCAAGAAGCAAGGAGAACTGGTTGCTTTACCATTTCTCATCTCTTAAACATATCCTCATACAGTTGACACTTTTGGATGCCAATAGGCCATTGCTGGCACACCCTCTTTGTCCAGTATATGCCAGTGTCCAGAAGACAGTGATTTCTATTTCTGCAGGGCCATCTTTCACATGATGCATCACCAAGGGAGGAACCACAGCACTGGATGACATTTGATGGCTTGACAAGTTTCTCATACAAGATCCTTGAGTACTCTGTCTAGAGCCATCAAACTGTGCCTATACCTCTACTCATTAATGTCTTCAGCCTAAATCAGTGCAGATTTGCTACACGTTTCTATTTTCCAGATCTTCCTGAAGACCTGATCTGCTCATTCACACGAGATGCTGTTTCTCACCAGGCTTCCCAACCTGCCAGAGAACACCATCTTCCTCCAAAATTCCTTCCTATCAATTCTAACAGAGCAATTTCAAGCAGTGTTCAAGACTTAAGTTTTCTGAACAAGCAACTACAGATGTCTTTATCTGTTCAAGAAGATTAAGTTCTTGATTCTGTTTTTTAGGGGTTGAGTTCTCTTTTTTCAGTTGGGGTTATTTTGAATGGCTTTCTTAAGGGTTGATTATTTCACTCTATCATTTTAAGTATCTCATTGGTGGGTAAGAGTATGTAAGAGGATAAATGACAAGTGCAAGGTCCTACACCTGGGTGGAAGCAATCCCAGCCACAACAACAGGTATGGGCAGAGAAGAGATTGAGAACTGCCCTGCGGAGAAGGACTTGGGGGTGTTGGTTGATGGAAAAATGAACGTGAGCCGGCAGCGTGCACTCACAGCCCAGAAAGCCAACCGTATCCTGGGCTGCATCAAAAGGAGCGTGACCAGCAGGTTGAGGGAGGTGATCCTGCCC
>JAOEHY010001939.1:0-67632 GCA_025447955.1 Psilopsiagon aurifrons
ACACGGGGAGAAGGGGTTGCTCTGCCCACCTGTACCAGTTGGTGAGGGTCATCATGATGTAGAGGGCAGCGAGGAGGGCGGCTCGGTTACGTCGGCCGGGACGGCGGGAGCTGCCGCAGAACCGGGACACTACCCCGCCGTGTGCTGGGGCAAGGGGCCGGGGCCGCAGGGCCCCTTCCCGCCTGGCCCCGGTAGTAGTGGTGGTGGTGGTGGTGGTGGAGGCGGCGGCAGCGGCAGCCCGGGCGCCGGCCCCCCGGGTGGCCCGGCTTTGTGCTCGGTGCTGGGGATCCTGGAGCTGGGCGCAGGGCCTGCCGCTCCGGTGGGCGGCCCGGGGCAGGCACTGGAGGCGGCCCGGGTGGCCGATCCCGGCACCGCCACTTTCCCACCGCTGCCGCCGCCGCCGCCACCTTTAGTGGGGGGGCTGGGGACAGTGGACGAAGGCGATTCTCTGGACGGGCCGGAGTACGAAGAGGAGGAGGTGGCCATCCCGCTCAACGCGCCCCCCACCAACCAGTGAGTAGCCGTCGCCGTCGTCGTCGCCCCCCCCCGCGGGCCTGTCCCATTCCTGGCCCCCAATCCCGGCCTCTGAGCAGCGGGGCCTTCCAGGTGGGAAGCGTGTGTCTCGCTCCCCTGGAAGTCCCGCAGAAGTTTGGCCCCCACTTCCCCGGTTCCGCTCCAGCAGGAAGGCTGCCCCCGCCGCTGGACTGCTTGGGGACAGGAGTCCCGCCGCCCCGTTGCGCAGGGGGAGGGCGAGCTCGGCGGCGTGGAGCTCCACTGCTCCCGGAGGTGGAGCGGCCGGGGTCAGTGCCGGGAGAAACAGGCGCTGCCGTGTAGCCGGGTTGGGTTCTGCAAGTTTTCATAGCAGGCTGCCAGGAAGAGTGAGCTATTCCGGTTGTGGTTTAACTACCTGTTAGGGAGACTTTTCCAGCCTCCGGTAGCGCCCTGGTTTTTCTCAGAAGAGCCATAATCTCTCTCTTTTTGAAATAAAAGCGGAAAAAAGTACTATCGGAGGCATAAAATAACTCATGTACCGTGTCATCATCTTTTATTACTTAAAAAAAAAAAATAATCAGAAAAAGGTATTTCCATTCCGTATACAAACATGCACACGTGCTTGGTCTTTTTTTTTTTTTTTTTTTTTTTTTTTTTTCCTGAATTCAGGCAGTCTCGAATCATGGATTTAAAGTGAATTAAAACTAATTCTGTATTCCATATCTTCATCAGAAAGGCTGTTTTCATAAATAATGGTTTAAATGCTCTGCTGCTCAGCCAGTTTAGAATAAAGTTGTTTTTATGTAGGTTATGCTTGGAGAGATGAGGCAGTTGGAAAAAACAACACCCAACACTGTAAGCCTGCACTTAGGTTTTATTATACTTATCCATAAGGCTAATCGGATATTCCTGCATTGCTGGTAATAGAAAGAATTCTGCAGAAGAGGTGGGTTGGTTTTGTGTTTATATCGAAATGTAAGGTCAGATAATGTTATGTAGGGTTAATGCAATTAGTAAATACTCTAAGCACCTTCTTTGGATTTAACTAGAAGGTCTGTGGTTCAAGCAGAGTGCTTGCAAGGCTTCTATTAGAACAGAAGGTAGTCCTTGAGCAGGTACCATGTTCTCTTCAAAGTGAAATTGCCTGAAAGGCTTAAATTGCTTTCATCAGTATCTAGACATACATTGTTCCTGAAGTTACAGGAGTATAGTTGGTAATTTTGGGTTCTGAGGTCCAGGGTGGCAGAATGTATCCAAGATACTGGTCACAAAGTTAGTCTGAAAACCTGTCTGAATTTGGGTTGTGGTTTTTTTTTAGTTTTTATATTCTCTCACTGATAGAGAGTATTAACTTCTGCACTGTTTCACATCCTTCCAGGATTTCAGGAGCCATTGCTGTAGTAAGGAGAGCATAACATATAACATTACAGTACTTCTTTTAGCTTAGTCTCTGGAACTTTGACAGTCTTCCTAGTAATCCTTTGTTTTAATTTCTGGACTACTTGTGGAAGTTTGTAAACATTAAGGCCTTGTTTTGTGAAGACAGTTTTTGAATAGTCTTAAACTTGTAGAATTTCCTAATGAGGCAGAAATAGGATTAGGCAGGTTTGACAAAGAGGGAAATAGGAGCACATAAAAGCAAAGTTACTTCATCATTGTTGTGTGCCAAGGGGTGAGATACAGAATTCTGCTTGTCTGGTTTTCTCTCTGAAAGATTACGCTGCTTCTTCTGTTAAACCCAGCTAAGTTCCTCAGAGAACTTAGGCAAAAGCCAAAAAGCAGGCTTTTTGAAATGCTTTTAGGAAGTGGGGTAATTATTTGTGAACAGTCACCTGCTTGATATTAAGTGATTGTTACCAGATCTACAGTTCTGAGTTGATTTTGCAGTCAGAATATTGTCTTCAAAGTCACGTGCAAGCATGATGGTGAACTTTCATTAAAGAGGATGTTGCATTTCTGAGAGGGGGTGCATGCTAGAGGAAGACTGCTGAGGCCCTGATTTTATTTTGGTTCACAAGGTTACTTACCTTATTCAGACAAAGGGGACATTGTCATTTTTGCAGGACCAAGGGCATAGCCCTATAGTTGTATGTTTTTCTCTTGAGGTTTCTTTAATACGGAAACATCCAAGAAATAAATTGCATTTAATAATAATTAAAAAAAATCAGACGTTTGTAACTCTGTATACTTAACATTTTTCTTTGTAATTTTATCCTAGTTATGTGGTGTTTCTATAACAAAACTTAAAGTTGGCTGACTGAAATAATTAGAAGCCTTTTTCCCTTTCATTCATCCCTTAATTAATTTATACAGCATCAGGTTTTACCATTCTCAGTGAAGTCATTTAAATTTGCCATATGTCGGTAGTAAATTGTATTCTTTCAGTCCTGCTGTTTTATTTTGGAAGTGCCCTTTCTTTGTAGTCATACCATCTGCTTCTACTGAGTTGAACTCTTGATTTATTACCAGAAACAAAGATCAATATTATCTATTGTCTTACATAAGGAAAAATCCAATGTAAGTCTTTAAAAGCAGTAGTTGATATTGTGATTTAAGCTTGGATTCAATTTCTCCAGTTGAATGTGATTACAAAACTGCTGTTCCATTTGTTTAAATATGACTGCCAGCTCCACCCTTTCCCGCTTCCTCCTAATTCATTCAGTTTTTATAGGAAGTATGCAGGGTTGGCTTGGTGGATAATTCCACGAATCTGTCAAATGGTTTAGTTTCTTTGTCTTAATTGCTGACAGTACAGTGTGTACATCAGAAAATTGAGAGTGCTTTTCAACTCCTGGCCTTGCTTTGTGATATAAAATTGCTACTGTGTTGAAGAATGAAAAGGCATTATTTCTTTCATAACACTGACGACTCACTAGGCTTCTTTGCCTTCCCATGGATATGCATTCTGGGATTTACTGAGTGTTTAGTTACTGACTCCAAACAAGAATACCTGGTAAATGCTGCTGGTGTTCATACTCCAGTCTTACAAGCATAAAATACAGTGGAATTTTTGACACAAATTTAGACACGATTTTTATCAGTTTTTCATCTTCAAACTTGTTCTGTGAATTTAAAAAAAGCAACAAACACAAACCAGACAAAATGTGAGTTGCCAGTTTGCAAGTGTTAGCCCATGAAGGTGTTACAGACGTTTTCTCTAAACATGAATCAGTTTTTAAATACTGTATAGTCAGCATTCTGGCTTTCACAGAAACTAACCTGAAGAGGTGGGAAGTGAAGCAGATGCAAGTTCTGCACTTCCCATCAGGATGCTGTGAATATAATTTATTTGGGGTAGTCAGGATGTGTTCATCTTTGCTAGCAAGCATCTTATACTATTAATTTCCTCTTCTGTTTTCCATGTACTAAGGAAAAGGGGAGTGTGCCTTCTCTTAATGTGTTTTCTTTAATTTTCTGGCAGTGGGAGGAGATGGTACATAGCAAGTTCTCTTTGTTCATCAACGCAAAATCCCCAAGCAGGGTTGATATTTATCTTCTTTGATCTGGAGTGAAACTGAAGGCTTGTCTGTTCAGTGCATGTGTGGGGTTTCATTTTTCTGGAGCACAGCAGCAGTGTGTTGATGCTCTAGCTTAATGCTAGGTGGGAGGCACAGAATGATAGAGGATAAATGGGCAATTCTGTGTTTGTTTTGGTTGATTTTTTTCCCCTGTGCTTTTATACCCCATTTGCAGAACTCACTGACAGCGGCTGAAATAGTGTGAATGCCTTTGGATTTAATAATGAATGCTGTTTAATTTGGTGGTAAACCAGTGGTATGTGGAATTATTGTTGTTTAAGTATTTGATGAAAAATCCTAGCTAACAAATTTATTTTAGATCTTAGTGTGCATTCATGTGGCAGAAGCAGATCCAGTATATTCCAGCAACAGTAGCATGTTCATATATGGTGTTTTATGAACAGTGGTCATCAGTTTGAAATGGTGTCAATTGAAATTGAAAGCTATCAACCATACAAAATGAAAGAGGCTGTCTGGTTAAAATGTCTGGTTAAAACAAATATTACCCGAAGGAGATATGTTCTTAAAGCCCTTGGTGCCTGTTGAGGCAACACAATGGTGAGAAAAAGAGCTGAAGATAGAGACATGGATAGAGAAACATTAAATCAGCGTGGATTGCCTTAAACTGGATCAACCTCAGCGTAGTGTGAAGTTCTAGTTTCTTCACATAACTGTCAAATGTGGCAAGTCCAGAGTTTCGCATTGTTAATTTATTCCAGTAACTCATGAAAAGGAGGGTATTTTTTTCCTGAATAATGGTAAAGGCCATTTTTCATACCAGTGAATGAATCTGTTGCACTGAAAGCTGAGGGGAGGTATTATTGCATATTCAGTTAGGTAGTGTATAAACAAAAAATGCAGTGTGATGTAACTTGAATTTAGTGTGTGAGATTTCTCTTTAGCAGTTAATGTGGTTGGCAGGTCAACTTTTCTTGTTTTAGGCAGTTTTTTCATTACTTCCTGTTCTTCATGGAAGGGAAACACCTTATTTTTCTAAAGTTGATGGTCAGCATATTGATTTCGTCACTTACAAAATAGACCTGAATATAAATCTGGTTTTAGGTCTGGCTGAATGTGTGATGTGAGAAGTGCTGTCTTAAATGGATGGTTAAGAGAAGCAGAGCAGAATCATACCTAACCATATATAGGAAGTGGAGCAGTAAGTAAACTGAATATGTTAGATATGTATATAAATGAACTCTGCAGATGAAGAAAACCAGAAGTGGACAGTATTTGATACCAGAAAAAGTTTGAGGATGATTTTTCAGTAATTTAGTCAGTATTTCAAGTTAACATCAGGTACTGTCATTTTGTTTGAACAGTGAATAGAGTTTCTTGACCTGCGCTTCATCTAGTTTTTGCTTTGTGTAGCATATTGACTCCCAGAACTTCACTGTGGGACTTAGGCAATTCATCTACTGGTCTGCCCTATTGAGAAACATAATATTCTGCCGTATTTCTTCACTTTTCATTGTCTTAATGTTCTGTGACTGCAGAGCTGGGGAGAACGCAAGTTTATCTAGGGATCATGGTCTCTTCAGTTTAGGACCCCATCTGTTGGTTCAGCTGTAAATTCTTAGGACTTTTATAGTAGTTTTCCAGTTTCTCACACATCTTACTTTCTTCTTTAGCAAAACAAACCAAAAAACCCCCACCTTGGTATTTGTGTTACTGGGGTAGGCACAGTAGGAGAGAGGAGAAGACATCTCCTGTAACATTATCTTTGTGCTTTGTAGAAGTGTTGCAGTGAAATGATTGTGTGTCCCTCCAGGGTATGGTCAGTACCAATAAAATGTTAACCAGTGCTTGACAAGTTTTATATACTCACACTGTTTTATATTCTTTTAAATGCAATATAAAGGCTGCAGGCAGTCTTTAGTGTTTTTTTATTTTTATGTAAAATATCTGCTCTGTTGTGCTGGAGCAAAAAAGTACTTCTCTTCTTACATGAGTCTGTTTTGTGTGGAAGGTGATGATGAGTAGTCAGCGTGGTTTTATAAGGAGAAAGTCATGCTTAACCAATGTGATAGCTTTCTACAGTGAGGTCACTGGCTCAGGGAGAAAGAAGGAGGAGAGTTTACCTCCACTTTAGCAAAGCTTTTGACACCATGTCCAGTAGACTGCTCATAGACAAGCTGGCAGTGTGCAGGTTAGACAAATGGACAATGAGGTGGATTGAAGTTGGTTGCAGAGGGTGATGATTAGCAGCACAAAGTCCTCCAGGTGGACACCTAGGGTGTATGCAGAGGCCAGCACTATTTAACACTTTGATGACTGACCTTGATGCTAGGATAGAGAGTGCAGCCTTAGCAAGTGCACAGGCAGTGCAAAATGGAGAGGAGTGGCTGAAACATGGTGTGTGATTTGCTTGAAATATCTACCTTTTCCTTCTAAGGTATAATTTTATTGCAAGTATAAATGTGAACAAATTAAAGTAGAAAAATCAGTGTTGCTATATCAACTTGAAAGCTCCAGTCATATTTCAGGAATGGATTATCAAGGTCTCCAGGATACTCAGTTCTAGTACTGGTACAGAACAGTTCTGATAAGGTAGCAGACTGATTATTGTGATCGGACCCTTAAATAGTAATTTTAATCTTAAAATTTCAGTCTTTTCACCTGCTTCTCAGGCCAGCCTCTTACCAAATCAGTTCTTCTTGTTAGGATTTCCTTTTTTGTTAAATAGTAATAGTTGTTCATCCTCAAGCCCTAATTAGGGTGGTGGTGGTGTTTGTAAGTGTGTGCTTTTGTTGGAATATGCTAGTTAGAGAACCATAAAACAACCGAGGTTTGGAGGGACCTTGAAAGATGGTCTGGCCCAACCTTTGGTGGGAAAGGGAACATAACTGGTATTATCTAGCAACCTGTCCAGCTGCATCTTGAAAACCTCCAGTGAGGTTTTTCTTCGTCCCTGGGAAGGTTGTTGCACTGAATGACTGTTCACACTGTAAAACAAGAAGTACTATGAGGAGGTCCCTCTGAGCCTTCTCTTTGCCAGGAACAAGAGACCTAAGTGCTTGTCCTTTCCCCATAGAGCAGGTTCTCAGCCCTTTTATGATTTGCTGACTTTCTTTGCATGCTCTCCAGTCTGTCTGCATCTTTCTCATATCATGGGGACAAGAACTGGATGCAGCACTTCATGTGCAGCTTAGCAGCTGGGTAGAGTGGGATGATCACTTCTCTATCTCGGCTGGCAGTGCCCCTCAGGATGCAGCCCAGGATCCAATTTGCCTTCCTTGCTGCAGCATCACACTGCTGACCCATGTTCATTTTAATGTCCACTAGGACACCCCAGTCCCTGTCAGCCAGGCCTCTGGGCCCCACAGATCCTAGTCTGAACTGAGCTCTTTGACTGTGTCATTCCAGGAGCAGGACCTTGCACTTGGCTGTGTTAAACTCCATAGTGTTCTCACCAGCCTACCCTTCCAGCTGCTCAGGTCTCTGCAAGATAGCTCTACCTTCTGAAGTGTCCACCTCACCACCCAGTGTGGTGTCATCAGCAAACTTGCTGATGATGCATGGGGTGGGAACTGGGTGAGCTTTAGGTCTCTTCCAGCCCAAACCAGTCTGGGATTCCATGATTTTGTGCTGTCTAAGCACTGGTGGAGATATTTTATTTTTTTTTTTTGTTCTTTCCACTCTTTGGCAGTAAATATCAGAAAAATGTCCTTATTCTAAAAAGCAAAATTTTATCAAGCCTCTCTTATAATCTTCTTGTTCTATAGTAAAATCTAGAACAGTTTGTTGGTTTTTTTTTTTCCCCCTTAGTTGTACTCACAGTTTTTTAATGTCACGCTGTTGGATTCCTTGTATGAATTGTACTGTCTAGGTTATATTCCCCTAATGTTCATTGTGTATGTAGGAAGTGTTGCGCATCTATTAATTCAGGCACTGCACTTGTCTTTGATATCTAGTGTATAACTGTCAGGGAATCCTCATTATCGAAGCAGTTACCTACACATGGGCGTGATGTGCCTCTCTAAAGAGACATTCCAGGTTGGGAGGGGAGATGAGAGTGGAGCACAGCACAAAGACCTGTGTTTGGTTAGAGGTGGTGAGTTGAAAGGAGGAGGAGGAAGGTGAAGAAGCCTCTGGTACATTTCATGAGGTGAATGGAGGACAAGATGATAGTCTCAGAAATTCATTGCTTGTGCCACAGGGTATCTGCTGGTTTGTGTAACAGGATTGTTCCTGTAGTAGTTACTCTTAGTTCAAACAGAAAAAGGCATGATTTTGACCTACGGGCACAAGTAGGAAGCATGTGAAATTGGGAAGTTTCTTGCTAAAAGCTTTAATGTGTTCCAGAATTTACTTCTAAGCTGATCTTTCAGTAAGAAAGTGCAAGCTGTTTCAAGAGCTGTTTCTCCAGCCAGTTTAGCTATATTTCACCTGCTTATTTGTTTGCAAAAGTGAGATAGGCAATCATTCTTCTTGTCAATAAATACATATCAGGTAGGATTGGAAGAAATCTTTTGGCTGTCTTGGATATTATGCTGTTGTCTCAGCTCTATTTGTTAAAGCCAATAGCATTGTTACATCAGTTGAAACTTAGAAGCTTTCTTCATTACTGAAGTTATTTAAGTGTATTGCTTTTTTGGCTGTGTGTTTATCTTTTTCTTTCATCTTCGCATAGTCTTTTTGCTAAGATGTACCAAGGTTGTTGGTTGATCTCTTATGTTCTAGCCCAGAGTTGATGTAAACGCTCCTGAAAATGTATTAGTGGCTTCTTTTGGAGGTGTTTGTAAATCGCACAGTTATCAGATTGGATACCAATGCATGCCTGTGGTAGTTAATTGTCTGGTTCCTAGCCTTGAAGTGTGGCATGATTCAGTTTTTCACTTGCTGTTTCTAAGGGGTTTTGGAACAGGCAAACAAGAGAAGCACAGTTATTCTTAGACTTGCATTGGTATGTGCAACACTGATGAGGCCGCATCTCGAATCTTGCATTTAGTTCTGGGCCCCTCACTACAAGAGAGATGCTGGGTTGCTGGAGTGGGTCCAGAGAAGGGCAGTGGAGCTGGTGAAGGGCCTGGAGCACAAGTGTGTTGAGGAATGGCTGAGGGAACTGGGGGTTTAGTCTGGAGAAGAGAAAGCTCAGGGGAACCTTATCGCTCTCTACAACTACCTGAAAGGAGGATGGAGCCAGGAGGTGGCTGATCTTTCCTCCCAAGGAACAAGTGATAGGACAAGAGGAAACAGCCTCAAGCTGTGCCAGGGGAGGTTTAGGTTACGTTCCTGGCTATTAGGAACAATTTCTTCTGCAAAATGGTGGGCATTGGAACAGGCTGCCCAGGGCAGTGGTGAAATCACCGTCCCTGGAAGCGTTCACAAACTGTGTGGATGAGGGCCTTAGTGACATGGTTTAGTGGTGTCCTTGGCAGTGCTGGGGTGAAGGTTGGACTTGATGATCTTAAAGGTCTTTTCCAGCCAAGTTGATGTTATGATTCTGTGCTAACATGCCTTATGCTGCCTCTTAGAAAAATGCATAGGGATGCAAAAGGGATAAAACCCCCGCCCAGCCTTTCCTAGAACAGTATTTAATACTTGATTTCATACTAACTGCACAAAGAACACTCACTTGGCTTCAAGTTAGTTTCAGCTCCTGTTTTATTATCTTAAAGCTGCATCCATTGTAGTAGCTCATACATATTTGCAGAGCTTTTTCTGGCAGGAAGTTTTTTGTGACATGGAAAATGCAAAGACTTTGCCAAAATTTGTTTACTATTGGCTAGTAACCAACAGGACAGAAGGATGTTAGTTTAGTGAAGTCTGAGTGAAGCTTACCTTAATTTAATCTCTACAAATAATGTGTGTAAAGGAGGTAATGCAGCCTTACAAATCTGGCACAGATGAGGGATAAAGTGTTAAAAGGCAGAGTTTGGGTAAAAATGGTGAAACTAAGAATGCATTTTAGGGTGAGAGAAACCTCAGGACTGAAATGAAACTTGAATGGTGAATAGAGCATGAAGTCTTCAGATGGAAAAGTTGAGGGGCGTTTGGTTGGTGTCAACAGAATAAGAAGAAGCAAATAAGAATTTGGGATATTTTACTGTGGAGTTTTTTTTTGTGGGTTTGGGTTTTTTTTTTTTGTATGTGTGTTATTTTGTTTGTTTTTTTTTTTTTTTTTTTTTTTTTTAACCTTTGTCTTCAAGAAACCCTACTTGAGATTTCTGTGTGCCATTTGAAATTGAGGATTCTCCCAGTTCAGGGTAGTCATTCTTACTGTCTTTTATAGAATCAGGGAATGGTTTGGATTAGAAAGGACCTTAAGGTCATCCAGTTCCAACTCCCTTGCCATGGGCAGGTATATCTCACCCTAAACCAAGTTGCCCATGGCTCTGTCCAGCCTGGCCTTGAACCCTGCTAGGGACAGACTATTCATGACTAAGTGGGGAACAGAGCTTGTGTGTTCTCAGGAGGTGGTAGAAAGAATTGGTAACATGTGCAGGGTACTAAGACAGTGGCTGAATTGGTAGGAGGGAAGTGTTGACCAGACTACTGGAAGTCTTCCATTCCGCCCATGGGTTTTGTTGAAGCAGCAAGGAGTGGCTCAGCAGAGCTTTGAGTGAAGTGTATATGGCATTTGATGACTGTTTTTCCTGTGCACCATAACCTTTTCTAGACGGAAATAGAGGTCTGCACTGCAGCTGTTATCAACACCTACATTTGTACTTTGTTGCTGAAGAACAATTTTACACCCCTTCAGCGCTCTGTCCTGCATTTCCTCCTCCCTTACGTACTGCATTCCGAAGTAAAAATTTCAGGCTACTGTGGCAGCAGAATCTTTTAGTGGAACAACAAAGCTTCATAATATTTGCTTTTCCTATGTGTAAAAAAGAAATATGTAAATAAAAGGGTTTGGTTGAACAGTGTGATATGCTTCCACACAAAATAGCAGCTGCCTCCTTTCAGATGATACATTCACCATCTGCTACCACTTTGTGAAGATCCTGTGCCTTGCGTGGACCTTGTAGGACATCCATGTTGGGGGACAGAAGTCCTGTTGCTGTACCATGACCTTGCTAAAGGGTTGCAGTGTAGTTCCATTCCTGACCACAGTAGAAAGCATTTGTTGATGTGTCTGTGTGTCTGGTAACCAGCACCTGCCATGCGTTGGTGGAAAATTAAGGAGCTCTTGGTTGCAGGCTGGAGGTAACAGCTCTAACTGCAGTGCACCTCATTTCATGAGGTTAATGGCTTGTAGCTGTAGCATGAGGACCACTCCAGTGTAGCCCTGTGTTGCTTGTATGGATATGTAAGCTGTTTCTGACACTGTTGTGCCTGCTTTTGTCTGTTTGCTATGATTAACATTGTGATACATGGGGTTGGAGTTTTGAACATGCTGCTTTTGATTTAAATTGGCACATGGGAGTGCATTCTTGCACAGCTTCTGACTGGTTTGTGACGCATGGGAGCCTATTATTGGTATTTTCTTAGAAGCAAAATACAGAACAGTTCTATAAGTTTGTTACAGCAGTTAAATGAGTGGTTACAGCAGTTAAATGAATGCTCACAGAAGCAAGCACCTAAATAGTGATATATAGTTGGTAATACATTTTATGATTGAATCACTCCGTAACATTATGTTGGAAGGCTGCTTGGTTTTCTCTTTTAATGCATCTCATAATAGTTTATTGTATTGTCAGGGCACTAGCTGTGATTCAGAATGTTATTTAATTATGTGTGCTCAAAACACAGTGAGGATAGTGGATTGTCAGCATTTATGTATTTGTAGAGTTGACATTAGAAATACAAAAATGTTCCTAGGTAAGACTAAGCAAGCAAGCAGAGGTGTCTGAGTTGAAATGATAGGGATTGTCTTTGGCAGTGATGGAGGGTGTGCACCTAGGTGCTAGTGCACACATTGTGGTTTTGCATGCACACATTTGGTCACAATCACAGGGGCAACCTCATATTCACAAACAGCTAGGCAGTTTTTTACTGATACTTTCCCATCCAAACCTTAATTTCTTTCATGAGACTCGTAATGTGCTGTAGGTAGTACTTAGGACTCCTTTTGATGTCTGCTCAGAAACTATATTCAGTGTAAATCAAGAGATCTGGATCAGCATTGCTTCTAACTGTGAGCACATTAAACCTGAAGCTGTCACAGTTCCAAAATGCCAAAATTGTTGATCTTGACCTATAAAACTTGAAGAGGGAAGGGTAGTTTCTTGTAGTATATTTTCACAGAAGCACTGAACTCGATCTTCATTCAGATACCTGATTTGGGAATAAAGCCAGAAGATCTGGATTTATTCTATTTCAGAATTTCTGATAGCCTGGTCCTGACCTTTTTAGTGTTCTGCTCTCTATTCTCTGATGAAATTACGAGTAGGGCAGGTCCTGTAGTTCAGTTACTTCTATTGTGCTTCCTTTAATGCTGATAATACAACTTAAGTGATATTAATTTTTTTCACTACTATGAATTTGTGCTTGGTACATTAGCTAGTATTCACAGGTAGATCTATCTGTGGATGTATTTCAAACCAATAATATCTCACAACCTTTCAACAGAAGTGTTTAAAAAAAAAAAAAAGCCAGTCCTTAATTGAGCACTTGATTTCCTCAAATCAGACTGATTACTGTAAAAGTCTTTACTGTTTGCTATCAAATTAGTTAATGATACAAAGTTGCACAATGCTTCTTCATATAATGTGGAAAACAGGTGAGGTGATAGCTGGATGAAATACAAGACTCGCGCTTCTAAAAATGAAGTTTTTCAACACCCTTAGGCTGTGTACTGCTTGAATAAAGTGGTTCTGTCTAGTACTGTAGTTCTGCTCTCTGGGAAAGTGCAGGGTTTTTTCATCAACAAGCGTTTTGCATACTGAAATGGTGTCTTTAAAGTTTGTACTTCAGGGTGTAACCGGTTTATTAAAGTTGTATTCTACCTTAGAGGCTTCCTGAGGATATCACTTCCTCTGTTTTCTGCTAGCATTGCTCAGTATTGATGGCTTCACTGCCATGTGTATCTTTACAGCAGTTGGCTGTTAAATTCAGTACTAATTCTACTTCTGTAGTGGTACAGAGTAATTTGGGCATTACGTTAATGTGTGCAACCTGTAAAATACAGTTAATTTCCTGTCAGCTTTTAATATTTCAAATGAGCTCAGTGACACTGTATTTAACGACACTCAGCAGTTAACTGCATACTTTTTATTTCAGAAAGCAAACTTTTTCTGAAGTGAAGGAACAAATAATGTTTAACCTTGCTTCGGCTTTACCCGGCAGTGTCTTCTATTAGACTTGATATAAAACTTTTGAGTAGGAGAGCATCCTATCCGACTGCCTGTCTGTCTATCTATCTTTATCTCTTTTCACTGTTAAAGCAAATGATCTCCAATATGTGGGATGTTCCAATATATATTGTTGTCACTAGCAAGAAGGGTGTCTTTGTTTTTTTGAAAGCTTCAGGTCTTAAAATTGGAGCACCCAAGTTTGTGTTATATTTGTAAGAAATCCCTTGCAGAAAATGGGAATGTTTTGTTGCAAGCAGTCTGTGCCTGTTTTCCTAGTATATTTTTTATTAGTAATTTGCATTCTTAATAAGAGTCCCACCTCCCATTTTGAAAGCATGCCTTTGTCAGTGTAATGTAATGGGTATCTTAATAAAGTTAGGATTATTTCTCTCAAATGTGTGATAAATAGGAACAGATAAGAGCTTAGTGAAACTATTGTTAGTTTAAAATAGGCTTCATGGAATGTTGGCTTCAGCGAATTTCGTGATCAGGAAAGATCCTGGAATGTTACGAGGCAGGATCTCACCAGAGTAACTGAGCCTGCAGCCGCCTTGAGTTGTATGTTGTACCGACACAGCAGCATTTTTTCTGGTTTAACTTGTTTTGATCAGGATGAGGAAGAGAAGCAAAGGAGAGCCATACTAGGAAGCAGAGCTTTGCCAGTGTAAACAGTATCTGTGCTGGTGCTGCTTTTGCAGGTAAAAATGGTACTTACCAGTTTGGTATACCTGGATTTCATTCTGACAAAAGCTTTCAAAGCTTTTGCTTCCATTTCATAAATAAATAAATAAATGCTTCTGGTTAGATTTTATCAGCAGCCCAGGTATTCATTTTTTTGGAACTGTAATCTTATGCACTTTTTGGTATTATCACGTATATTAGTTCAAAAAGCCATTTACATCTCTCTTCCAAAATATGTTTTTTGTGACTCTTGCAAGACGCGTGATCGAAGTGTCAGAACTAAAAAGCAAATGGTGTGAAGTGGTAATAGATTTAAATTGCCTAAAATAGTGGCTCTATGAAAGCTGGTGTTTTCTTGAGTGTAGAAATTGAAGATTGAATTGAGCATAGCTAGTTGATTGGTGCAGAGCCAATAAGTTACTACAGTATGTGATTCTGGAGCATGCTGTGGCTATGTGAGGGTGATGAGAGCAATGCTTGCCTTTATATTTGAATGGTGCTCACACTGCTGTTGTTTTGGTCTTTTTTCTTTTTTTAATAAACCTGATACTTCATCATTTGGAGTAGAATGAGTGTCCTGATAAAAGCCGTGTGTATAAGCTGAGGTAAGGCAAATGAATGCTTAGATGCTAACAGCCTAACCTTTACTTCAGAGTGAAGCATTTCTTTGTCATGTTTTGCAGTCTGTGATATGCCACGCATCTGTACTCACTTTTAATTGGCATTGTGATTAGGAAAGACTGTTTTGAACCTGGATGGTGGTCTGGTGACTGCTGTCACTCCAGTTCAGTGTAGGTTTTGCCACAGCAGCATCTGTGCCAGCATGGAAACAGGTTGTTAAAATTCATTTCTCAGTTTATGCTTTTGTAAAATCCAGCCTGTGTGGGCTTAAAATCAAGTCTTCCAAGTCAGATCATTCACTTATGGTTCTCTTTATTTAAAATAAGCAAATTAGGGAGGAGAGAAAAGCTCACAGTATGTGGATTGAGAATCCACCCTTGGGGTGGTTCATGGGGAGAAGCAATGTTGGAAAAACTATGCTGCCTTAAAAAATACTGTTTATTTGAAAAAAGTAAGCTAGGAGGCTGAGCATGTAAAGATGCGATAACTTTGAATCAAAGCTTTAGTGTTACATCAGTTCTGACTGAAAGCTTTTGGTAGTTTTATAGGTCTGTTCTGTCAGAATATACAAAAACCTAGAGTTCTGAGGATATCTGTTGTTACTCTCTTTTTCAGGTGGTATCATGGAAAACTTGACAGAACAATTGCAGAAGAACGTCTTCGGCAAGCTGGGAAACCTGGAAGTTACCTTATTCGAGAGAGTGATCGGAGACCAGGTTCATTTGTGCTTTCATTCCTTAGTAAAACAAATGTCAATCATTTTAGGTGAGCATTAAATGTTTTCTTTTAAAATACTGTAATCTACTTTTGCGTTTAGAGCACAATAGAGTACAAACAGAAAATAATCATTGTATTATAATTGAATATGTTTAACTCTATTCTTGTATGGTACAGCTTTTTGCTACTGTTTAATTGTTTCAAGATATGCTGTTTAAAAATTATTTTATAGGCTAAAGAATAAAATTGTGAGGAAACCGCAACGTCTGCCTGTTGAAGTGTATTCAGAGAGGTTGTGAATATGCTTATAACAACTAGTAGTTTTCATTAGTTAGTCAAGGTGATCGTTTTGAGTCTGTTCCGTAGTGGCCATTGTACCTCACAAGATTTACTTAAGTGCTGGCACATGTGCTTGCTTCTTTAATTTTGAGGGAAAACCCTGCCAGAAACCAAAGCCCTCAAAATCCAAGAAGAAATAAGGAAAATTATGTATTTATTCATCTGAAGGTTTGCTGGAAACAGCCTCTGTGTCTGCTAGAATTAGCTGTTCTAAATACAAGTAACTGTTTATCCAGTGTTCTAACTAGGATTATTTTCTCATTTCCAAACTCTGTACATTAGTAAGTTCATTTATTATTAGTGTAAATTAGGTGTATTCTGAGAAAAGCTTGAAAGTTAGTCCACAAATGGAATATGTTCATCTTTACAAAACAGAAAGCAAATCAGAAAGCAAATATTTTTCGAAAGGAGATACTGCCTTGATAGCAACAACAAATTCAAAGGAATTTCTTCAACTTCTGAATGCTGAAATTATGCAGAATGTTAACATATGAGCCACTACATTCATGGTTTGCAAACTTGCAAATGTAGGGAGGTTTTGGTTGCATCTGCTGTGTGAAGAAATGTGGTTAGAGGTCCTGATGTACCATTGACATGAAAGACATAATCCTCTTAAGTGCAAACAATATAGCACACAAATAATATCATGTTTGCATCTTGCAATCTGAGATACAGTTTCAGTTTCTCAGCCTTACTGATAATCCTTGGGTAACTGGTTACTATGTAGCAGTAGCAGAAATGTAAACTGTGCTAATAGTTGCAGTTCTGGAGTCCTGGGTTAATTTTAGTAACTTCCATTGCTAAAAAATGCCCCTCATATTTTGTTCCCTAAAATTCTTATTTTTCACATGAAACTTTTATTAGATTTCTGTGCAAATGAAATCCCAACATTTTAGATGGAAGTGTCTTAAACTATTTCAACAATTTTGGTGTCTCTTCAAAGTTACATACAGATGTATATGCTCATTCAGCATATGATTTATTTACAGCATATGAACCTTCAAAACTGAATCTTCTATTCACTGAAGTGTTACCTTTTCAGTGGGTCAGTGATAGAAAGGATTTTGAAGGAAAATAATTATCTTTTAATCTTTTCCCTTTGGAATTTTCTGTGATTATGGAAGTCTTTCTGTATTTGTTAGCTCAGTGTTCTGAGGAAGGGTTTCACCTAAGATTGAAGAGAAAATAATCTGAAACACTACATTTAATTTAGAACCTAATGTATTGAATAATTTAGCAGGAAATCTCACAGAAAATGTCAAAATATCTATGCCCTTAAAATTACGTTGTTTTCTGACTCCCCTTGCAGTGCTGTATGCCTAAAAACTTTAGATTTCATCTCTGAAGATTCATCTTTGTAAACATCATACATCACTGTTTGGAAAAAATAATTCAGTTCAAAGAATTGAGAAGGAAGATTTAAGTGGTGTATTCATGTGGGATGAAGAATGAGTTTCTTAGTAGTTTAACATTTGGAATTTCCTCTCCCCCTTTTGTTTTTGAATTGTTCACAAGCATTGTCAAATACTAAGAAGATTCAAATATGGTTTTTTTTGGTAATGTATTTTGAAATATCCTTAAAATAATTAGCGTCTCTTCTAAGCTGGAGCAACAATTAACATCACCTTTTAGGGTTTTTTTTGTTTTGGTTTTTTCTTTTGCTATTTCCTAACCCCAAAATTAGCTTAGCTTGGTAGTAATTTATTTCTTGATTTCTTATATTTTTGTAAGGATAGACTCCTGTCTGATCTCTGTGTTCTGGAAAAATTTAGGTCTGCTTGATGCCCTGAATTTACCCAATGTGATTATATCTTTGGACTGGTCAAAGATATTAAAATTGTTTCAGATCACGTAATTCCTAACTTTTGCAAGTGACTCTTTAGTGTAACAGGAATGTTTAAATACTGTTAACTCTTTTACCTAAATAAATAATTCCTAACTGCTTTCAGCATTTGTATTGACCAGCAATGTGAACAGACTTGGTACTTAATGGTTTTGGTATGTCAGTGCATTAACAAATCTCTTTATTTTTAAGAAAAACCAACCCTTTAAGAATAAAATGTATGGTTTAATAGGATTTCAGTGTTGTGTTAAGCTACTGAAATTGTTTTGTAAGTTTTTTGTTGTTTTTTTTCCACTAGCAATTGGGTGTAGGAGATATTTTGATTATTCCAGTGTAATTTGTTAACTTTCAATATGGGTGAGGAAGTGAGAAAGTGACTTTTGAAGGTGATTGTTTCCTGCATTGTATAATCATGTGCCATTACTTGCTCTCAGAATATTTTAATACTTTGCTGAATGTATATAGGCTTGTTAAGAAAGTTTTATGCCCTGCAATGTAGTGAAATACTATCTTATGTCAAGCTGTTTTTTTTCATTAACAGGATTATTGCCATGTGTGGAGACTATTACATTGGTGGACGTCGTTTTGCTTCACTTTCGGACCTAATTGGTTATTACAGTCATGTGTCTTGTTTGCTGAAAGGGGAAAAGCTCTTATTTCCAGTAGCACCTCCAGAGGCAAGTACCAAAACTTCTATAATAAAATTTCTTAAGTGCGATTTACTTCATTGTTAGTAATTTTAATCACCTTTCACAGTTTTCTTTGGAAAAATCATGATAGAAAGTTAACTGTAGTTCTACATAGGCTCAGCTTAAGTTGAAGTATAAGAAATATAAGAATGCATTCTTACTGATACAGAGTAACGATTAAAAACCCCCAAACTGCTGATAAATGAAAATGTGTAATGAGAGAGCTAGGTATCAGGTGTTGTGTTTATCTCCAAATGTAGTAATAGCTTTGGGAGTAAAGAGAGGTAAACAAGAAAATGTGCAGTTCTTGGTTAGTAAAGAGCACCATGTAATGTAAGCTCTACTTTTTCGGGATATTTTGTCTATCTTATGGGATTTCAAGCTACACATCCTGAAAGTAACTAAAGTTTCTGAAAACAGGGGTTCTTCAACGTGCCCATCCGAAGCAATAGAAGTAATTAAAATAAAGCCCGCCTGCCAAACAGAACGTAAACAAACATGTTTCTGAATGTTAAACTTATGGAAATTTCCATTCTTTAAGTGGAAGAAAGTTTGAAAGTATACTTTTATGGGAATTATCATACTAGTAGTTTATTTTGAAGATGATAAGTGTACATTATCTATCATACTAGAAATCAAAACGAGAACTCTTGTAGCTAGCTGTATGAATTATACTTTTCTAGCTCTCAGGGGTTTTGAGCTTTGAATATCTAAAATGGGCAAGGGGGGTATAAGTTACTGTTCCCAGTCTTTTGACTCAGAATAGTGTAACACTGGGGAGAAGGATTTTACACTAGAAAGAGGAAAAAGTACTACCTTTGCTGTCTTCTCTTAAATTGTAGCCTGTTGAGGACAGAAGGAGAGTTCGAGCAATTTTACCTTACACCAAAGTGCCAGAAACTGATGAAATAAGGTATGTTTTAATGATAGTAGCAGCTGTGAAATTCTTAAGAG
This sequence comes from Psilopsiagon aurifrons, assembly GCA_025447955.1. Lineage (NCBI taxonomy): Eukaryota > Metazoa > Chordata > Aves > Psittaciformes > Psittacidae > Psilopsiagon > Psilopsiagon aurifrons. Next base: position 19,097 of record JAOEHY010001939.1, read on the forward strand.
TATTTATAAATACTAATGATTTGAATATATGTTCATATATAAATACTGTCCAATTGCATCTTAACACAGGTTAAAGTATGATAGCTATTTTCCTGTTGGAAATAGCAATAACACTTTCAGGGCATTTGTTTGTATTAATTGTCAGGAAGTTACATTAGTTTTATTGAAGTAAAATTAGTAATTTTCTAGTTTTGAGGTATGCTTTTTAAAGCCCTACATTCTTTTTTCAAAGAGAGTATTTGTGTAGAAGGAATCGTGCAGAAATGCCTTGTGTGACAGTGTAAAATAAAAGTCTGTTCAGACTGCCACAGAACTAATAGCAGAGGAGTAGTTCAAGCCAAACAAGTTCTGACCACTAGAACAGTATTACTGTGTTTTAATATGTGTTATTTTGTGTTATGCATCCTCAGCACAATTTGAATTAGGTGGAACTGAAGTATGTATTAGGTGCTAAACAAAAATCAAAAGTATAAGCTCGTATATAGTAACAGCTTAACTACGAGGAAAAATACACATCATATGCTTGGGATATTAATTCATGCCTTTTTACAAGCAGATTTTCTCATATATTTTGAGTAAATTGCAATCAAGAATTTATTATGTTTGTTAAACTTTTTATTGTACCTCTGATTTAAATCTTGCTGTAACTCTCTTCAGTTTCCTTAAAGGAGACATGTTTATTGTCCATAATGAACTGGAAGATGGCTGGATGTGGGTTACAAACCTACGGACAGATGAGCAAGGTCTTATTGTGGAAGACCTGGTAGAAGAAGTGGTAAGTAATTTTTACGTTCAAATTTTTTAGATGAATGATTCTTTTTTTTTTCTCTTTTTTTCAAAATAATATTTAAACAGACCCAAACTAGTGACAGTTAATTGCCAGGTTTTTAGTTATATACTTTTCTAAGCCTAGTAATTGGATCTGCTTGGTTTAAAAGAGTATAACAGACCTGTAAACCTAATTCCATATCAAAAAAGCTTATTCACTTGTGGTCCACAGAGAAGTGCAGATGAATTGTACAGTAAATTCTCTAGGCAGTTTTACTAAGCTTTGCTGTCTTGGTGAAGAATCTGTTACTCATTTAATTGCATTTCTTCATATTTGCCAGTATGTAATTTTGCATTATGGCTTGTGTTTCTCTTTTTTTCTTAAAGATGAATTGTGTGTTAAAAATGTATTTGGGCTTTTGTGGGCTTAGGAAGTTAACCAGGTGACCTGCAGATAGTTCAGTTGCTGTAGGGGAACAAGTGGTTTATTATACTTCAGAAGGAGAAAACAGCATTGCTTTAGAGTCTGATATTTTTGATAATATTTTCCTGCATAGTACCTGTGTTTTGCAGTGTTAAAGCAGTGTTACCTGCAGCTAATCACAGATCTGTGTCAAGCTGTGAAAGGCTAAATTGATGTGGTAATTCTAGACTATTGAATTGTAGATGGATATATCAGTAGTTAAGTTTATCTTAAGAAAGCTGAGATTTTAAAAAGTTACCACCTCTAAAGAAGGACTTGAAACATGACAAAAGCAATCTTTTGAAATAACATATTGTGGCTGAATTTCCACTTGGTGAATGAAGAGGAAATCTTTTCGTAGAACTGCAATAAGCCCTTTAGTTCAAAAATGTCTCAGGCTTCTGATGTTTTTTTTCTACATAAAGTTTGTTGGTTTGGTTTTTTGTGGGGTTTTGTGTTGTGTTTTTTTTTTTTTTTCTTAGCTGTACTGTTGTCATGCACTTAATATATTAATTTTCTCATTAGGGAAGAGAAGAAGATCCACACGAAGGCAAAATGTAAGGATTTTGGTTTTGTGATTAAAAGCAATCATAACTGTTTGTAAACTTCAGCTATGAAGTTTCCCAGCTTTTGGGAAGGTGAACCAAAGACATTTGTTTTTTCGTCTCAAGACTCTTTTCTATACTAGCTGCTGAAGATGCATAGATAATTAACATTAAAGAGTACTGTAATAGGTATGCCTACTGCTAGTGTCTTTTGCAGTACTGAGGTTCTAGATGAGTCCCTTTATGATCACTTTCAGCCAAGATATGCTCAACGGAGTATTTGTTGAATATAGTGTTTGTCTTAGAGGTAACCTTTATTGAGATCTGCACAACTCTAAATGCTGGAGAGAGAGCACAGTTCTAGTTAAAAAAATATAGTGGATTTTTACAGTTGTTTTTTAAATGTTGAATACAATTTTAAAAAATCAACTAAATGAAATAAAAAGATATTTTTTTTTTTATCTTGAATGCAATTTAAGAATCAACAGTGTATTGGTATGTCAAGCTGTTGATACATTATTTTCAGTAGTAATTGTGAGTGGCAAAAGAAGGTTCAAAAAACTGCCAGTGGCTTTATTATTTCATCTGTCCTCCTATTTGCTTGCTGTATTTTCACCTGCTGCTTTTTCTCTGTTGCCCAGTTTGTGGTATCCAAGAGGCTGATGGCTGAAAAAGGCATTTCTCACTGTCTTAATAGGAGAAAGAAAATCGCTAGTGTGTTTGTTTGTTTGCTGTTTGCTAGTGACCTGCTAGTCAGTTTGGCAGTAGGGATGCTTTCATATGTAGGTGTTTTTATTTATTTGCAAACAAGTGTGGTAACAGATGCTGGAAGCTTTGATATTGTCTGTTCACAGTTATTTGTGCCACTCAGGAATTTCAAGGAGACCATAATTCTTTCAAACATTCCAATAGCCAGAAGTTGTCCTCTAATGGTAGTACAGAAAGTGAAGTTAGATCTAAAGCTGTTTTCTGATACACAGAAAGGCCATATTTTAGCTTTCCTTTAAAGGACAGAACAAGCTATTAAGTTGTTATGTGTAGTTGTCTAAAGCCGAAACTGGGCAGAGGCTGCTGAACCCTTCTAGAACGCTGCTCTGATACAGGACTCTGGGAAGGTATAAGGTGTGAGATCAAAGAAACCTGTATTCAACAGGCTAACAAAGCTGGGTTCTACTTCCACAGCTTCTGGCAAAATTCAGTTAGATTTTTTTCTAAATGGTCTTTAACCTAGTTTTAGTTATGGATTTCATGGTTTAAGAAAATTGTTGTGTGTAACTGACTTCAAGTAATGCCTGTTAAATTATCTGCTGGTTAGACAGTTCATTTTAATATCTAAACACAGTTGGATTTGAGTGTCAACTCCAAGTATTGGCCATTTTGACTGAAATTATTTCATTTAACTATCTGTTACTATTTTTTTTTTCATGCTGTTGGTAGAACAGAATCATAAGTACCATAATCATTATCTCATCTATATGTATTAGGTCTTTTTAAATAAAGATTGATTCATAGGTGCCAGAACCTTGCAAGTCACCAGAGCAAAAAAAAAGAGAGCTGGTAGTCTTGCTTTCTAATTTTTCTCTTCATCTTTCTTAAGATGGTACCATGGGAAGATCTCCAAACAAGAGGCTTACAATTTGCTTATGACAGGTACTTGTATTTCTGATTGAAGTACTGTGGTAGTAATGGATTATTTCACTTACTGATGTCTTCATCAGAATGCTGTGGAGAGTATATGCTTTTATATACTTTTAAAGGAAATATATTACAAACCTTTTTTAGCCCTTTTGTAGAGGAACAATTTCTTCAAATGAAAACATCAAGATTTCTAACCCACATTGTTAAATAACATACTTTAAATATTAGGAGTTACAATTTTTTAAAAACTTGTAAAACTTTTTTGTATGCTTTTGTAAAGAAGTGACAAAGATGTGGCTAGGCCACCACAGATAAGCAATAATTTCACCAGTTTAGTGCTAGTTCATTGAGTTTGAGATTACTGGTGGGACTTTACTTTCAGACTTTGCATTTCTTCAAGTATGCGATTTTTGCTAATTTGTGTGGAAATAGATTTGGTAAGGGCCCATCTGTAACTTCACTGAGAAAAGTAACACTATTATGATATCTTTTCAGTTGGTCAGGTGTGCAGTTTTCTTGTGAGGCCTTCAGATAATACACCTGGTGATTATTCGCTTTATTTTCGGACCAGTGAAAATATTCAGCGTTTTAAAATATGTCCAACATCTAACAATCAGTTTATGATGGGAGGCAGATACTATAATAGGTAAGTTTTAGTAGTAAAATGAATTGTGTGCGTTTTATACTTGTGTAAAGAACTCGTCTAATTTGAGCCTGATAATTATTTTCTGCTATGATCTTAAGACTGTAGTTTTCTTCAGTATACTAACCCTTTTCTCAACTTTGCTTCCTAGTTACTTTTAACTGAGCAAGTTCTTGAAGCTTACAGAAGCCTGATTGTAGTTTATTTATTTTGAAGTATTTTTCTTTGTTCTGCAAATCATTTTCTTCACGCTGTAGATTGTGGATTGTATAGATCATGTGAATCCATTAATCATGGGTCCGTAAGAGAGTGCTCTGTTATCTTGGAAACTACTGTTTGTATTGATTATTTGAGAAGGGAAAATAAAATTAACATCTTTATCTGAGACATCCAGTATGGTTTTCAAATAATAAAAGTGGGTATTTACAAGAAAAGGGAAAAAATGCCATAATTGTTTGGAAAAGTCATTAAATTGCATTGTAATATATGTGTTGTACTTGGGTCAGAAGTAGAGATCACTTTGTTTAGAGTGAGCAAACTTGGGATACGTTTGTTTTGCCGTTGGTACAAAAATTTGTGCAAAAAGAAATAATAAGAGATATGTTTCCCCTTTTGTGGGAGAAGCTATCAGTACAGATCAATGCTTGATCTTACTTTTAGAGGAGTTGCAGATGAAAGACTTCTCAGTGGTGAAAACTTCCCTTCCATTTTTGAAAGAGGCCCTTGCCTTGCCTCACAAAATCTGCACTTTTCCTGACATGCTCACCTAGAACCAGGACATTCGTCATCCCAATAGAGAATTTCTCTCACTTCCAGCTTGGCTTCTGAGTGGGTAGAGATCCTGCAGCTGGTGTGTCTGAGGAAATGTTGAGGTCTCCTAACTAAGAAGTTCAGTGGACTTTTTCATATGACTTCAAATGGACGATGGTGTGAGGCTAAACAATTGGACCCTTATGATATGACCCTTTGCATACCCCACACCCATGCTGTTTGAATACCTTCTACATTAATCAGTCTGGCCTCCAGACATCCTCACTGAAAACCAAGCTAGCTGCAGTGTCATTCTTACATAAAGGTAAATGCTCTTTTGCCCATTCTCTAGCTATGTGGCTTTTCAGGAGGCTGATAGGGTAGGAGACCCCACCTGAGGCGATGTCAAACTAATTAGCAAATTAGTGGAACTCTTATTAGTTTCAAATATTTTTGCAGCATTGAATACTATACCTTCACAGAGTTATTACAGAAAGTAAGTTACTACTTTGGAGTACAGTGCTAGATTCACTTGAGGCATGCATATGAAGTACATTTATCTAAAAAAGATTCTATGGTATGGAAAACCAGATTGTAAATTAGTACTAAGTTATTGCAGAGTCTTTTAGATTTTTACGTTTTGCTTATATTTTGGTACCTAGTTTGGAGAGATCTTCAGTGGAAAGCAGAATCTGCATAGCTTTAAAAGGCTTCATTTTTGTTGTGGGTTCTGGAGAATTGCTAATATACTCATAGGCTCAAACTCATTCCAACTTATTATATGCTGCAGCTTGGTAAACTTCCTGAAAGCTGAAACACGCAGTGAAGTATGCAAGATAATAAGGCCTCAAAATTAAGATGCTAACTGCCCAAATTCTGTGATGTGAGATCTCCCGTAGATGGCAATAAATTAGAAGTAGAAAAAGAGCAAATAACTTCGTGGACTTTTCAGTTGTTGTATTAGTTCATTTAAGAGAGACGCTGTAAGAAAGAAATCTTTAAATATGTGATGAGTAACGTGGTTTTGTTGTGTGGAATAAACGGAAGTGGTGGCTGAAGAACAACAAACAAGGCATTGAATCCAGAACAGAGACATACAAAGCAGGAACTTGTGCAAGCTAATAAAACTATAAGCATTTCTTGGTGCTTAGAAGAGATCAATTTTTGTCGCTTATCTGAAAATGTAGTGTTTGCCTTCAAAGTGAAAAATTCAGATTTAAGAAGTGCTGCTGCTTGTTTAAATGCATCTGTTTAACAATTTCCATTAACTGTAAGGTTTTTTTTATGTTAAGCTGCTTCCATAAATGCTCTCAAAGTATTTCCTTTGAGATCTGATACTATTATTAGACTAAATCATCCCTGGTAGTGCAGTATTTTTAATATACTTATACAGTTTTTGTGATTTTAATTGAGGCAAAAGGTAAAATGAAGGCAGTCTGCTCTTTACTTTGCAGGGTATTGGTCTCAATAAATTGTAGACCAAGATTTTCCATACAAAAGTAGGAAGCTGAAGACTAGGAAGGAAGCACAAAATGAAAGGAGTTTGTTTTATTTTTTGGGTATTTGGAATATCCAGAGGTGGGACTGGATATATAAGCCATGATGTATCTGCTTGTATTCCAGAGCTATTCTGGATGGCTATAGGGCAAGAGGTCCTGGCTGTATCTCAGGATTTCATATTCTGTGCTGACTATGAAAACTTATCTTGTCTACCAGCCTTTGCCCTTTGCATGTGCTCCCACCACTCTCCATGTAAATCTGTGTAAATCTATGTTAAAATTTCTGTGTGACCATCAGTCTGTCGTACAGAGGCCTGCTTTTATTATTTTGTTCTCTTGTGTCAGCTCTTCAGGGCAGCCCACCTGGAGGTCTGAATGTACAGCACCCATGTTGCATATGTACTGAGGGAATTATCTTGTCTATGTAACAAATACATATTTTCCCATGGACTTCAGTAAAGCGTTTAGCTTTTGTGATCTTTCTGTATTTATTCCACAGATAACAAATTAGTCCATTGATCATCTCCTACAATTTTACAGAAAAATTTTCAAATCCCATTTCTTGTTGCTTGTGCTGATTCTGGATGGGATGGAGTTAATTTTCTTTCTATCAGCTATCACATGCCATGATTCAGATTTGTGGCTAAAGCTGTTGGTAACACGCCAGTGTTTTGGTTCTTGGTAAGCAGAGCTTGCACAGTGTTGAGGCTTTCTCTGTTTTCCAGAGAACCTAATTGACCAAAGAGATAGTGCTCAGCAATAAAAAATGGAGGGAATGTTTCATCTTCCAAGGTGGATGTTGCTCAGACTGTTTGGGCATCAGTCTGTTTTCGAGGAGTGGTGAATGATTGCTTTTCAATCACTGATGTCCTTCCCCACCTTTCACTTACTAAACTGTCTTTGTCTTGACACACAGGTTTTGTCATATTTGCTTTTCCTGTTTTCTTCCCTGTCCTGAGGGCAAGGAATGAGCAAGCACTGCAGGCTGTTCAGCTGATGGCAGAAGCCACCCCTGCACAGGCTTCTTCACATCCTCCTCCTACTTTTCTTGAGCTTAAATCTCAGAGCTTGATTTTCTGTGGAGGGGAATATCATTTTTGCTGGTTTGGGCCAGTTGTCCTGCTATGTCCACTCCCAGCAACTTGCCCACCCCATCCACCTTGTGGCTCAGCAGTAGTCAGAACACTGGTGTGCTATCCACAAGGTGTTTCAGTCACGTCTAAAATGCAGCGCTTCATTTGCCACTATAAAGAAAATTAACTGCATCCTAGGCAGATCTTGTACAGTTGTATTTTAGTGCCTGTGTCATGATACGTCAGTCCAGTGATGGGCAATTGCTAGTGTATGGCTTTACCGTGAGGATGATGGAGCACTGGGAAAAGTTATCTGAAAAGGTACGGGAGACTCCATCCTTGGAAATGCTCAGGATGTGGCTGAGCAAGGACCACAGCAACCTGCCATTGTAGTCCCTGCTTTGAACTGAGGCTTGGGCCCTGTTCAGCTTGTCCTGTCAGTAACTTCCGTATGTGTTCCACAGTAGATTTCATGTAAGATAGCATTTATTAATGTTTCAGTCATGTTTTTAGAACACATGGTAGGAAAAGCATACCAGGTCATTTCTCTGTAATTTTCTTCTCTCTTCCTCTCTTGCCAAATTCAGCAGGTAGCATTCACAAAAAACTAAAATCAGGGCTGGTTCTTTATTGTAGTGATTCTGCCAATGGCGATGATTAACATTGGCCCAGTATTTTATACAGTGAACAGGCTTTCATGTTATCTTGGGTTTAAGAGACATTTCAATTTGAAAATTTAGAAGACGATTGGAATGTGTTGCTTAGTTCTGCTTCCTGGATTCTTTATTATTTGAAATGTGAGCTGTTGGAATAATTCTCGATTCACTCTAAGTGTTAAAAAAACACTGATATTGCTCATGATAGTGAGATACTTTTAAAATCATTCAAGTAGCCAGGACCCAGGGAACCTAAGAAGACAAACCTAACAGTGTGCTGAGCATTCTAAAGTTACTAAGGTAACTATAGTGTGGTATTGAGATCCATCGTTGTTGAGATCTGTCTTTATTTCTCTATATTAAACCAAGGTTAACATACTTTTTTTTAATATATGCTTATTTATCCTTCCTTTTGTTGCATTTTTTGTGCATTTTTGTTGTTGTCAGATGTAGAAGAAGGCAGTGATTCATTCCTGTCCTCTAGATAAGATTTTGGTCAGTCTCATTTCATGCTTGACGTTTTACATGTTGGATATCTCTGAATCACTTGCAGATTCACATTCTGTAGTGTACCTTGTCTGCCTTCAGGTACACCACAGAATGTGAGTCTGCAAGTGAGATACCTGGAATCTTTGTTTTTGCAGCATTGAGATGGTTCTGGCATTTGATCTGTCATAGTGTAATGTAGTATGTAAGTGACCTTCTGAATCAAGTTCACTTACGGGAGAGGAGAGCTGCAGAGCCAAGCCCTTAGTCACTCCATCAAGGGATAAAGTCCTTGTATATATGTTAACTCTTACCCAGAAAGGAGTTTTCAATACATTCCCCAGCCTATTTTACAAAATTGGAAGAAATTAGGTACCCTCTCCTTCTATTAAGGAACTCCTGATGGCATTTTCAACCAAGGAGGGAGAGGAGGTGTTGACAGTCAAGGTATGCTTGATTTGATGAGTGAGAAAAACTAATAAAATGCTGGTTTACTATTCCAAGATACGTAGCTATGCAACAGGCAAAATATAATGACTGAGTCTATATTTTCTATATTGTGGTAAAGTTTAAATTTTTATGCAAAAAATAGCATGTGCAAATTGCATCTCAGTAAAATTTGAAATTAATTACTTGATTTCAGTAATACTGAAGAAGAAGTGTATGTCATTCTGCATACTTAAAAGCAAGATTGTTTGTAGGAAAATGCATTATTTTGTCAAGCATGTGTTAGTGTATAGCTCCATTATGAGAGAGAAAAGTGAGCATAGATTTCTTGCTAAAGGTTTATTTAAAATTTGAGATTATTTTTACAGTATCAGATATTGTTCCTGTGATAAACACAGCAACATCCAGTTGTAACATGCATAGCATTGATGCATGCCTTATTATCTTTGCACACACAGCTAAGTATGCATGAAGTGAGAAGACACACTCCGCATGTTTTTGTTTTCTACTTGTTTTTTTTTATTGCCGTTTCTCATGCAAATGATTATTTTCTTTAGCTATTCATGCTGCTGTTCTTTATTACATGATGGATTCTAGTAACTGTGAAAATAAGTTAGAGCAACTCAGATGCCTTGAATTTCCGCTTTTACCTGTCGCTTCTCTACAGCCTTCCAAAGGCAATTGCGGTCTGAATCTGATGTTTAGAATGAATGCTTCCTGGTCGTAGGGTGCTTCTGATTGAGTGTTTAATTTAACGGGGTAGCTCAATGATTTTCGACTATAATCTGTATTTTTCTGCTACAGACCTTTTCTGTTCTTATATTTCCATCCTTCTAGACAGAATTGCTCTGCACATGTGTTATCTCACATTCCCCTTCCCTAGTTACTCTAGGAAATTATTGGAAATTTTTTGCCAATGAAATAACTATTTTCAGCTTGTCTGAAGAGCCGGTAATGCACATATACTACTTGAATGTGGAAAAAGCAGTGTCCTCATTTGGCATTTTAAACAACTAATTGAAATGTTCTGCAGAGTTTAGAGTTAATACATTCTGAATGCAGTTTTGTGAACTTTCTTGACTTCAGTATATTAGAAAATTCTCATTACTACAAATGAGGTTAGTGTTTAACACTTAATTTTATTAAACCTTTGTGGAAAAGTTTTTGGTGGTTATATGGAAAAGTGAATTCTCAAATAGAGAGAAAACTGACCTGTTTAACATTTGAATCTTTTTCATATTGAACAGTATTGGTGACATCATTGAGCACTATAGAAAAGAACAGATTGTTGAAGGATATTACCTTAAAGATCCTGTTCCAATGCAGGTAAGATTTCATCTCTGGGCATTTGTTGTTGAAGACACAGACCTAATCATCTTCAAGGCAGTTTACAAACTGCATTACAATAATTGTAGTTAAATAGCATCATCTCCAGTTTTAATGTTTTCAGCTTGTGTGTTTCTTCTGATTTGTCCTCAACTGTATTCGCTTGCCAAAGATTGTCTTGTCAACAGAAGATATGGTAGGCTTTGCCTGTCCTCTGAGATGCTCATCCTCTGCAGTGTGCCCCTCCCTGACTCTGGTCCCTAGCTCAGCCATGCAGTGCCTTAGTCCTATGGTAGGGGGAAACAGACTGCTCTCCTGTCTTCTGTGTCCAGGATTTTTCTTTTGCCAGAAGAAACTTGTACTCACACAAAAGCTTCAGGGATGTGGGGCATGTTCTGGAGTGCTTTTACCACAGAGCAGAATTTCATTGTAGGAGGGGCCACCAGTGATAAGCACACCACATCATCTAGTTTTTAATAAACTTAAAGCTGTAGATCTATATGTATGCATATACATGTATATGTACAAACTAAACCTGTGTATTTTGTTGTCTTCCCAAACTTTACTGTTTCAGTGATTAGAAACAGGAAAGGTTAGAAATTAATTTCCTCCATAAATAGTTACAGTCAGTTCATAGTCCTTTGTGAGATCTGGCATATTAATACAAGAATATTTCTTGTATTTTCTCTTAGCTCAGTAAGCTAAGCATATCAAGGCTGATTCTGTGTTTGTAATGTTCTTGTAGTTGTCCTGCTGCCACAAGTTTTGGTGTGAGTTTGCCTTTCTTTAATGTGGTAGGCAAGAACAGTTTAGAGTACCATTGCCATGGGTAATCCCCTTTTTCTCTGGAAGGTGCTTAACAGAAATATCCTAGAAGAGCTGTCACTTCTGTGGTGGGTTGACCCTGGCAAGTTGCTAAGGACCCACACATTTACCTGCTCCCTCCCTTCTACAGGCAAAACCAAAAAACTCCTCGGTTGAAATTAATACAGTATAATAAGCGAAGGAAGGAAGAAGTGGTGGGGGTGATGCAAAGGTGATCATTCACCACTTCCCACAATCAGGCTGATGTTCATCTAATCTATTCTCATCTTTCCTGAACTATGAATTGTGTTGTGTCATCAGTACTTCCCACTTTTTTACTGCTGTTAACTTTCACTTGGTAATGTGGCTGGGCAGACATGAATCCTGAAACAGCTTGTTGAAAATCACCACTACGAACTTTTCCCATGCTCCATCATTCCTCTTGAATCATGGCAGTAATTTGTTTCATTTTAGCTTTTTGCATATGCACTTACAATTCCTGTATTACTAATCTCTGCATTAGCTAGTCTTCCATGTGAAACTACTTCAGATTCTTTTAATCTATTCAGATATATTTGTGACTTTTTTTTTTTTTTAATAAAAAAACTTAGTGGTAGGAAGTGCAATTTCTGTTCAGCTTTGTGTTATCTCACTTCAACATACTACCATGATCTGTGTTTTTGAGGGAAAAAAACATGCAAAAGTCTTGCTGTACCTTTAGGGTCAGTCTGGTTGACTTCCATCTAATATGAAATTTACCTATAAATATTTGCCTCTAGATCTGTTGTTCTGTGCACTGTTCCTTGTGTAGTTGTGTTATGGAGATGAACTTGAGCTCAAACATCTAGATGTTGCTTCTATTGTAGGTCCTGTAATTCATGCTAGCATTACCAAAGTATTTTTCGTCTTATTTTTGACATGTTGTCCAAAATCATAATTCCTGTAGGTGCAAAGACAGGAAGGAAAGTCGAATATTTAGTTTGAGCCTGTTCATCTTGATGCTGTTCTCACTGCTGGACAGTCTTGCTTTTCATGTTTTCGTATGGCTAAGGAACTTTTGCTGATCAGCTTACTCAGTGAGGTCAAACTCAGCTTTTGGCCATTCTTATCTGCGACTTGAGTTTTCAGATCCTGTAATTTTTGGTGTGAGTTTATCCTTTTTCAGTTTCCTGTTTCTGTATTCTTTTGTCTTGGGTTCTACTCAATTAGGACATTAGGAGTTCTAATGAGATTAATAAGGGTCTGTTCAATGTTGAGTCACTTTTGTGTTCTACACCATTCTTGTTGTTCCAGAGTTTATCCATGATTACTTAGTCCCAAAATCTTTGGTAGAAGACAGAGAGCCTTAAAAATTGGCATAAATGTGAGAGAAATGGCAGTGAAAGATATTGCTTTTTATTTAATATGAAAAAGACACACTGTTACTTTGTAGAAATTGATCTTTATTCAAAACTTTGTTCTTCTATCATAATTGTGGAAATACGGAAATTGTTACATTTCCAGCATGAAAAATTATACTTCTTTATTAAAATGCATGGGGGAACAATAGTAGCAAGTTTGTAGCATTCAGAAAGATAATCCTGGTTGCAGCTACATAGTATGCAATTTTTTCTGAGCTTAAAATATGTTTTTCTTACGTGTTTACCAGCACCAAGAACAAGTGCTTAATGATGCAGTGGATGGAAAAGAAATCTATAATACAATTCGCCGGAAAACAAAGGATGCCTTTTATAAAAATATTGTCAAAAAAGGTTATCTTCTGAAAAAAAGTGAGTCACATTTACTTCTACAGTTCTTTTTATTTTTTTCAAAAATATGTGTCATAGAATATCTCAAGTTGGAAGGGACCCAGAAAGATCATTAGCTAAAATATTATCTTTACATTTGTTGGAGAGTGCAGCTGGTTAAATTTTGTTATTCCCAGTTACATGTTTTAAGTCTTAAATTTAAAATGTGTATTCTGCTGTACAAGGTACATAGTGACTTTTTCAGGATTCTAATGTTGACACAGTCAACATAACATCTAATAAATACGTGCAAAGCTGACTACTTGACTCGTATCAATGTAACCCTGAAGAACTGCCATTGAGCAAGTCTTTGATGTTCTCAGGAGGCTAATCTCTTACTAAGTGCTGTATTTCTACCTTTTTAAAAATTAATATTGACAGAAGCGCAAAAACTATCAATAATAAGATTTCTGCAGGTGACAGAGACCGTAACTAAAGGATAAGTTACAGATAGTAATCTGGATAGTGACCAAGAGTGAGAAATAAGGTATGGTGATTTTACATACAGAATCAGAATCAAATAGCCAAATATAAAGTAAATAAGATGTAAAATAAAATATAGCCAAATATAAATGATATATTCAAAAAAGCAAACCACTCCAAGCTGTAAACAAACCCTCTGGACAGGACAAGGACAGCATCTCTTCTATTGAGAAGGCTGATTCTGAGAGAAGGTGTAGAGGGATGTCAGTAGAGTAAGGAATCAAGTAAGAATTAATTGAAAACCTTCAGCTAAAAGTGATAATGAGATACTTTAAATGTGCAAACTGGATTGCAGAGTAGGTGTAGGTAGATGCACACAGAACTGCATACAGAACAAATTCAATAAAATCACTCTGGCCTCTGGGAGGCAGGGTAATAAGTGGATGTCAGATTTGTCTTTTCAAAACTGTGCCAGTACTCGTTTCTTGAGGCACAACCTGGATTTATAATGACCAAGTGTGAAATTAAGGCGAAAAGCTTTTTCTAAATGGGACTGTGACTTAACACATTAGTTTCAGAAGGTACCTAATCCATCGTAGTTTTCTCTGAAACTACTGGAACTGTACAAATTATGTGTGGTTTTCTCTGGGCGATGGTTCTGATTTAAGTTTGTGTATAACATATTCCCATTTCTGTTCTTCAGACTTGCTGTTTTAAGGTACTGTGATGCAGTCTATTAAACACTGGTCAGAGTATAGGAGTAACTTTTGTCAGGAGTCTGTATTTTAATTAAAATTTTAACTGTGTAGATGCAATCTTAACACTCAGTAACTCGCTGTTCATAGTAGCTCATATGCACTTGCTTAATCCTGTTGAAATCATTGAAAATGTTTAAAGAACCTTTTGCAACTCTACCTGCATCTGTGAAGAGGGTCTAGTTTTAGTCATGTGTTGCATAAAATTGTGTTTTATAATGGTACTGTAACTTGTGTGATTACCTGTACATTGTTCTTCTGTTAACAATTTGACAAAAGCTTTACTGCCCTCTTCTTTCATTTCTAAAATATACATTTTCTTCTAAACAGTGTCAACTTGTTTTGCTTGACTATGTCTTCTACAGGTAAAGGAAAGAGATGGAAAAACTTGTACTTTATATTAGAGGGAAATGATGCCCAGCTTATTTATTTTGAAAGTGAAAAACGAGCCACAAAACCCAAAGGATTAATAGACCTTAGCGTGTGTTCCGTCTATGGAGTACATGACAGTTTATTTGGCAGGTAGGACACTTTTAATTCTCATATGTGCAGAAGGAGAGTTGGCTGATATTTTGAAGCATGGACAAGACATGGGCAGTATATTGGTAGCAGGCCGCTAGCCCTGGCTAGCACAATGGCTCTTGGTTCACACCAGTAGTCTGTAGTGATGTGGGTTGCCAGAACATATGTAGGCAGATGTAGCTGAAGAACAGTAAGTTGTTTAGCCTGGCAACTCGATTGCTAGTCACTATATATAAACACAACTACATATAGTTATAAATTTTAGAATTTAGTCTTAAAAGTTTTATTGTGAAATAAAATGTGATGATTTGAGCTTTTTGCATTGTCATTGTTGAATATTGAGCACATTAATTTTTGCATGTTTCATTTTACAGACATTAGAGATTAAGAGCTGAGAGTTTTAGTCCTTTTGAACTAGGAATTGACAAAGAGTTTTGTCAATTCAGAAAAAGCTGCATTCTTTTGATAGGTATTTGAAGGCTAACTTGGTTGGATGGAGTCTTGTAAGGGGTTTTCTATTTAAGACAAGTACTTTTGTTAAATTAGACCAGCTTAATAGTAAACTAGTTCTTATAAGTCAACATCCTTAGAAGTTGGTTTTGCATAATTACTATATTCTGAGATAATTTTCCCACCAATGCTTATTGACTGTAATATTTTTATATTCAAAATATGCCAACTACAAGGGATGTAATTATCAGCAAAGAAGTTGAGAATCAAAAGTCTTTTAGATATCATTGTTAATTAAGAGTATACATGCGTGTTAATCAGTAGTTATAAAAAAAACCCTACCAACCTGCATTAGATTATCTTACTGAAAAAATAAGTATACTTACTCCTACAGGTATTGCATAGTAATTCTGATTATCCCACAGATACCAGTATTTATTTTAAAATGTTACATAATCAACTTCTAGTTATTTTTGTGAGCCAACTTCAAGGCAAATGCTTCAAATCAGTGGCATTTCTTAAGCTTCAAAGACTGGTGCTTTTGTTTGATCTCGTCTGTTTTTTTTAATCGTTTCTAATAATTTCGAAAAAATCTGTTGAACTAATGGAATGAGGAGCATGGATAAAGAGTACCAGAACAGTAAGGAAAAAATACTAATACTTTCCTTGTGTAAGGTGACAATTACGCAGGAGGCTTTGGTGTGGTGTATATTTTATACAAGGAACATTGACTCTTAACAGCTTTTAAGAAACACTGTGCTGTGGGTTAAAATGTGGTTAGAGTATAAGTGGCACTAAATATGGGTCAGAGGAGGTGTGTGGATGCAATAGCTTAGGAAGGTGTTAGTGAGGAAATGTAGCTGAGACAAAGTTGCCCCTGCATTCTAAGTAGCTGGTAGAAACTACCTTTGCTCTTTCCTCCAAAGTACAGTGGAGTCTGCAGCTCTGCATGGTTCTTTGGTGACAGTGACATAAGTAGCTCCAGGTCTGCTCTCTGACATGGCTGCAGAGTACTGTATCAGCATTTCCCCAGGCAGTGAAATGGATGGGGCAACAGAAGACTGGAGCTCCCTTGCAAATGAAGTAGGATCCTCCATGTAACACTGCTTTTGGGAGAACTAAATTTCCTTGAGAGCAATGCGAAAGGTGACGAGTGAAGTGCACTCTTTAAATACCTCGTAGTTTAACAAAGCAAAATATTTTATTAACTTTTTTGGCAAATGGGTAGAGGTACGCAAAATGGCAAAGGTGCTAATGTAGCATTTGAGGTTGTAGAGGTTTGCCAGGTACGCTTGGTGATTGGTATGTGATCGTGAGAGCTGGGAGACACATTCAGGTAGAGGATTCCTTATGTTAATGTATTTCCTGAACTCCTGAAAGAACACATCCTTAATTTATGATTAATTGGTTGGGAACTAATGCTGAACATCTGCTGCTTTTAAAGCCTGTAGGAATAGTCCTTGTCAGCAAGTCTTTTCCATTACCAGACAGCTATTTTTTGCCTTAACTGAAAGTCAGCGCACGTCTGTCCTGAATAGTACAGACCATTCTGAAAGTTTCTCAATGTTCTGAAACAAACTACCTGCACTGAAATGTGGTATTCTTAAAATGACATAATACGTTCAAACCAAAATGCAGTTTCAAAGGACGTAAGATTTATTTTTAGCTGGAGTTCTTCCTCTCTCTACGTGTGGTGATCCTGCATGTATGTAAATGGAGATTAATGTGATGGTCAGTGTTTCTTAAAGCCAGACATCAGAAATGTATTAGTTCTGTGTAAACTTTGTTATAGCATAGATCAACAAGTCAAGGTGTCAGTTAATATTATGAAGATTAATAAAACTTACATTTTTTGTTTTGTTTATTTTTAAGGCCAAACTGTTTTCAGATAGTAGTTCAGCACTTTAGTGAAGAGCATTACATCTTTTACTTTGCAGGCGAAACTCCAGAACAAGCACAGGTGAGAGCTTTTGTTGGTAAATATAATTTAAGAAGTAATTTTTCTTTTGTCTTCTGGTGTTTAATGATACTGCACTTTGAAAACAGGAAGCAAGTGCATAACAAATAGTGAGTATACCTATGTTAACAGGTGTTACAATGGAGTAGTGGTGGATCTGTAAGAGCAAGGATTGATGTTGAAAATCCAGCACTTTAGATTACATGCACTTGTGTGTTTTACTTTGGAGAAGTTCCAGTTGGGTCTCATGGACTAAACCCATTATTTTCCAGTAAATGTTTCTGGAGAACACAATTTTTTTTTACATAGTTCAGATAGAATAATTTGCTCTCCAGGATTTTTGCGTGTTATAAACCGGAGCATGGTAAGTGGGAGTTTTACTTCAAAGTGTGTGTTTTTGATATGCACCAAAATGCTAATGCACTTATGTTGTACCTAGCGACCAAAGAATGTTGATCAGCTGCCTTTTCCAGTTACTTGCACTGTCCAAAAATTGGTGGTTGTTCATAGCCCTGGGCCCTGATGATGCACAAAAAGAAAGGTTTTCTGGTTTAATTCTGTGACTGACTAGCAGTTATGTTTGCTTACTCAGGATGTAACATAGAAGCCTAATTCTCTGAAATTCACTCACCAGCAGGAGAGTGTAGCTCAGATGAGACAATATCCTTATTAGACTTTCAGAAGTGTACACTTCTGAAAGTCCACAGCTCTGAAATACTCTTGTTGCATCAGAAGTTAAGCTTTGCATTTGATGTTATTAGAGTGGATTTAAAGCTGTTTAGAGCATTCATAATAGCTTGCTATCTACCAGAGCATAGAGGTTATATAAATCTAGTATTCTTCTTGAGCTCTGCATAATGGAAGGTACAAGTTTTCCTGTTAAATGAATACAAATTTATGAATCTTGCTGAGATGACATCAGAATGGCATTTGTTGCACAACTCTTAATGTACTGTCTTTTAGAAGCAGGGCGCTGTATAGAAATTGAGTATATGTCAATTACCACACTCTGTACACTCATTTTTTTTTCACATCTGCAGTGTCTTTGGTGTTCTAGTAATCCAAAGAATTAAGAATGCGTAGAAGACAGACTGTCCTGTCTTGTTCCTTGTCCATTTGGCATAATCTGCTTTTGGTTTTGATCTGCTTAGCAGGCTGTTTACCGCATTTATACAGAATACTGTTGTTTGGGGTTTTTTTATTTTTTTATTTTTTTACAATATGGCTTTGACTCGTAAAAGTTTATAGATATTTCTCTTTTGAGAAAATTGATCTTTCTTTACTCTGCAGCGTTTCATAGAACAGTTTTATTTGCGTATCAAGACTCTTACAGTGCAGTAAATAAATATCAGAGCATCACCATTCTGAGAACTGCATCTTTATGGTTTGTATGAAGTAAAAGGCAATGTAAAATGCAGCTTTACATGCCAGTGTCAATGTACTTACAGAGTAGCACATTGTTCATTCTCACTGCTGTAAGCTCTGTCATTAAAGGGGAAAGGTTTTCCTGCTATGAGTGAATAGAGAGGCGTACTGTGCATTCAGGAAATATTTATGTTAGAGTATTTAGGAGGCATTTGTTTCTTCGATTGCTACTCCTGCAAATAAGGAAACAAGTTGAAAGCTTTTCCTTCTGTGGAAGGATTTGGAAGCTGAAACCTGACTCGCAGAGCAGCCTAGCTGAAGATAGCTGCAGCACATCTTCCTGTGTCTTTAAAATGTGATGGGTAAAATTGAAAAGGCATTGTGGGTTTTTTTAATAACATTGTTAATTTGAGAATACATGTTGGATCTTTGAGACACAGACGTAAGGCTATTGGTCAATACCTAAATTATGTGCTTTGCAAGAGCTATGCAAAATTCAGGAGACAAAATATAGAGAACAAGGCTATAACATATCTTCATATCTTCCACCTTCCAAACCCCCCTTGCAAAGCTCCTCTGTTAGCAACTTTCTCATGCTGCAGTGACTTTTTCATTGGTGGCCTGGCAAGTTGGCAGTGTCTCTTAGCAGCTTACTTGTTTAAAAAAACACACACAAAGGTTCTACAGTCAGTTTGGTGTTAGTCAACCTGTTTATTTGATCAACATGGAATCCATCCATCCACTCTGCTGTATGCATCTGTGAGCAGACAAAGTGGGGAATGTTGGTTATATGCTCCGTGTTTCTCTGTTAGTGTTGTTTTAGTTTGTTTGAAGTATGCACAGTATTATTAGCCTTATAGAAGTACTGTAGAGAATACTCAGAACAGTTTGCCATGCTAACCTTAATTTTCTCAGGAGCAAATAAGTTTTGCTTAATTTTTTTACACTATTTGTAATTTTGTGTAAAGTTACTGGAGTGGAAAGCTGGTAGAGGTCCCACTGTGTATCTGTTAGCGTTTCTGAAACATTTCTGAAAGAGAAAACGTTTGACTTGCAAATCCCTTATTAGGTTTTTCTAAGTAAAGATAAGAATGTTGCTTTAATATTCACACTTCCAAAATTTGGAATTACAGAAAACTTAAGTTTTGCCAAGCTAAAGGGAAAATTTAAGATATTCTTTTTAGGTATGTCTCTTCTACTGAAAGAAGCTATATCTGACTTTGTTTTGTTACACTGTTCTGCATCCTTCTCTTTTAGGACTGGATGAAAGCTCTGCAGATGTTTTGCAGTTTAAGAAAAACCAGTCCAGGAACATCAAATAAACGTCTTCGTCAGGTGAAGCTGATATGGGGCTGGCCATGCATGTGAAGGAGTGTTCTGTCTCCTTGTTTCAAAATTATACTGACAAATCTCCGAATTTTCCTTTCAGTAGTAGTAAATCCTGGATGTACTTAGTTTCCTTTTTGAACCTATGCAATGCCGTTGTGAAACCAAACAGAATGACTTACACTTTGTTATAGTCAGTACATATGTGCAGCTGAGAATGGTGTTAGCCAGTTTGATGTGCTTTGCCAGGTATTATTTTCTAACTAAATCGGAATAAAAGTGTAAAGAAGTCAGCATTTGTATCACCTTAACTTTTAAAATATTTTCTTATTTTAAAATATTAAAAATTGTTTCCACTGATGGAAAACTTTAAAAAATTGACAAAATTATGTCACGTATACTAGTCATTTTCAGTAACAAATACATGGTGAACCATGCTTATGGCTTAATTCTTCTTGTATTCTTGAAAGTGCTGTGTT
The DNA here is from genome assembly GCA_025447955.1 of Psilopsiagon aurifrons. NCBI lineage: Eukaryota > Metazoa > Chordata > Aves > Psittaciformes > Psittacidae > Psilopsiagon > Psilopsiagon aurifrons. The sequence goes on from JAOEHY010001939.1 coordinate 39,259, forward strand.
TGCCAGAAGTTCCGCAGAGGTAGAGAACAGTCAGTCATAAATGGTGAAATCTGTGATGACAGGAGTATAACAGGAAAATACCTTAAAACTTCCTGATATTTTTGAATGTTAGGAACATTGAATGTAGTTGTTTTAACAGACACCAGAGAAAGGAACAGGATATTTTTCAGAACACACAACTATTCTATAGTTAGTATTAGAGGTGTTTGGATATTTCTGTATAAATGAACTAAATTAGGTCAATTCACAGATAAAGTGGAAGATGAAATTGGGGGTTCAAGCTGCAAAAGCAAAGCAGAAAGAATGAAAATCTGAAATAATCCTTTAATTCAAAAAGTGTAGAAAATGGTCAGCTACATAAAAGAATGGAATGTAATGTGTTGCACAAGGTAATTCTGTGTAATCTGTTAGGAAAGCAGCAAATAAATCATTGCGTTTGGAGTCATCCTTGGCTTTTATTCAAGGTATCTGTCTCTCATTTCAGTAAAGTTTTCTGCGCAGAGAAGGTGCAAGTCCTATTGCTTCAAAGATAATTTAAAAAAAAAAAAAGAAAACAAGATGCTTAAAAACATGGGGCTGGATATTTGTCCTTACTAATTATTTGAGTTACTGTTATTTTGTTACTGGGGTCTCTTAAATGTTGTTCCATTACTTACATTACTTGCTGCTCTCAGTAGGAAATTTTAGTTTATATTCAGTATTCATATATTAACGCTAATCCTCTGCGTAGAGGATAGAGAGTCATTCATTCATGTGTTCAATATTTCTGGTTTAGCCACAAAAGTAGATTTTTTATATTTCCTTTTTTTTTTCAGGTCAGCAGTCTTATTCTGCATGTAGAAGAAGCTCATACACTCCCAGTAAAGCATTTTACTAATCCATACTGTAACATCTACCTGAACAGTGTCCAAGTAGCCAAAACACACATCAGGGAAGGGCAGAACCCTGTGTGGTCAGAAGAATTTGTCTTTGAGTAAGTTTTAATCTTCTTTAATTACTGAATTTCACTTGTTAGTTGCATTGCATTCAAGATTTTTAACACTGTGTACTGGTTTTACGTATGCTTTTTAAAAATACTGTATGTGTGTTTGTATAGCAGCAGCATTTCAGCCAAATTCTGTATGGGCAGAATTTTCTGTAGGCATCTAAATATTTTGTTAATACGTGTCTTTGGCAGGATTGAAATGAGTCTAGAGTAAGCTTAAATGCCAGCCAAGTCTAATATTAATTGAGGCTTTCTGTCTTTTCTCCTAGTGATCTTTCAGCTGATATTAATAGATTTGAGATAAGTCTTAGTAACAAAACAAAGAAAAGTAAAGATCCGGATATATGTGAGTATTTTTTTTCCTGTAAAAGATGCGTATGTATTGTAACAGTGGATACTTTGTGTGTTTTTCATTGTTCTGGTCAAACACTGTCACGCTGTCACAAACACTGTCATTTTCAGGCTCAGGGTACTGCTGTGTTTGTATGTTTTGTTTGTCTGGTACTGGCATTCCACTAACATTTTTTACAATGAGAACCTGCATGGTTTTTAGTAATAAACTCAGGTTTACTATCTTGAGTTGTCTTCCATCATTATAATAAATATAGTAAGGGGTAACAAAGTGGTCTAGGAGCAGACCTGATGGTGGTTATCAGCCTGAGGCTGGAAAGAGGACAGAGAATTATGAACACATTATCTGGTTTTAGTTTCTCACTGCGACCTGCATTTGCAGGGTAGCACTTTTTCACTCACTGCTTGGGTGTTACAAAGAAAACTCTATCAGTACCCATGTGGCATTTTTTAATGTATATGTGTGTATATATATTCTTTTCAGAATGCTTTGCATTTCTGCAGTTTACAGGAGTCTGTTAAATGACTGAAGAGAGATCTGTCAATATATAGATGGCAGAAATTTTGGTTATTCTTACGAACAGTCTTTTGCTGAAACAAGATGATATGTGCTGAAACTAAACTTATTCTTTATTCAATAGCAGGCTGTTTTGTTGGAGATAATGTACTTGAACAATGCTTTCTTCCCTTAAGTGTTTATGCGTTGCCAGTTAAGCCGATTGCAAAAAGGACATGCAACAGATGAGTGGTTTCAACTCAGTTCCCATGTACCATTAAAGGGTATTGAGCCAGGATCTTTGCGTGTTCGAGCACGATACTCTATGGAGAAGATCATGCCAGAAGAGGAGTACAATGAATTTAAAGAGGTATGAAGTTGTTCAGCTTCCCTTGTTCTGTCTGTCAAAACTCAGTTTGTTGGTTGTTTGAGGCACCTATCAATGAGACTGGTCGACCTCACTAAATGATATTTCTAGTGACATCTATACATCACTTACAGATGTATGGTACTAGTCTTTCCAAAGCTGTTACATGTTGGGAGAACCTTCTGAATATTTTGAAATCCTGTTTTTCTTTCAGCTTATACTACAGAAAGAACTTCATGTAGTCTATGCCTTATCACATGTTTGTGGACAGGATAGAACACTGTTGGCTGGCATTTTGTTGAAGATTTTCCTTCATGAAAAGCTTGAGTCCTTGTTGTTACGGACACTGAATGACAGAGAGATAAGCATGGAAGGTACTGCACTAAATTACACTGCTGTTCAGTGGAACTCTGGGCAGGTGGGGAGAGAAGGGCTCCAGCACCCGCCTGTTTTTTACTTCCTCCTTTAGTTACAACATATGTCAAAATGTAAACACAGCTCATTTTTCTTCCGCTTTTTGTTGTCTTCTCTCAACTTTTCACTGTCATCTTTTCATCCAGATGAAGCTACTACCTTGTTTCGTGCTACCACTTTAGCAAGTACACTTATGGAGCAGTACATGAAAGCCACAGCAACAAGTTTCGTTCACCATGCACTGAAAGACTCTATATTAAAGATAATGGAGAGCAAGCAGTCGTGTGAGGTGATACCCTGAACTAAGTTTTAAAACTTTTTGGTTTGTTGACACACTTATCTACTGGCTATGTTTGGTGTTTGCATTAAATTTTAGCTTCAGAGACATTTATTATTGTTTCAGAACTGAAATTTATTTACGTGAGAAATACAGGAAATGAATTCAATAAGAGATATATTTTTTTCCTAGATTTTGGATTTAAACAATATTCAGAGTAAAACTTTTTTAGTGTTTTTAGTTAGTTTACTTTTAATTACTTATTTATCTTTGGCAATTTTAGGCTGTTCTACAGCAGTTACTGAATGTCCTGACCTGAGTAGTTTCTAGTAAACTAAAGGTATCATAGAAGTCAATGTCTGAACTTTAGTTTTAATTTAAAACTTCCTGATATTAAATGATTGATGTTGGGTCTGAAGCTGTTTTTAAAATAACCGTGCTGATTTCTATGTTTCACTTGAATTTACTTGTGATAATGATGGGCTGTCATGCCAATTGATAGCAGTGAATATATGAGCTGTTAAAAACCTAGTGTATTAGAACTTAAAACAGTTGCCTCTTTGTATTTCCTGACTAGACATTGAAACAGATTTATGAGTTCTGTAAGATACCTGTACAGCAGCAGAATAGTTAACTTACTTGGCAGTAGCATTCAGTGTGTATTTTGAAAACCTATATATGTAGATCTGGTTAGAGAAACATCATCTTTTTCTCTTCTTTGTTGTAGTTAAATCCATCAAAGTTAGAAAAAAATGAAGATGTAAACACTAATTTGGCACATCTACTCAGTATACTTTCAGAATTGGTGGAGAAAATATTCATGGCTGCAGAGATACTGCCTCCGTAAGTATTTGAGAACTCCTGTTGGTGTGAATTATGCTGCATCCTAAAATGATGTTTTGCTGGTTCACCTTCTGCTCCTGTGAGTTTAATGGAATGAGTAAGTAGCTTTTATTTTTGCAGGACATTGAGGTATATTTACGGGTGCCTACAGAAGTCTGTTCAAAACAAGTGGCCAGCTAATACCACCATGAGAACCAGAGTTGTTAGGTAAGTTACTTGTCACTTTATCTTGAAAATCTTATTTTCAAGGCTTGTTAAAGACACACTTCAGCGTGCTCATCTCTTTCTTTTCAGTGACAAAACTGTACCATACTTACTTAGGTTAGAGCAGTCTTTAAGATACTTACGGTGCTGAGGCATGATATCCCAGTTAAGGGTTATGAGCTTGCTAGATTCTTAATTATGTACTTTAGAGCCTTGCTACAATAAGATGATGTAGGATAGAGGTTAGTGCAGCTTTACTGAATGGTTTCAAACTTGTGGTTTTGTTAAGTTTTACAAATTAATCTGAAATAGTGATTTCCTTTTTCATGCTGGGAAAGAAAAACTTCTCTCAAAGCAATAGTTGACCTTTTTGATACCAGTAGAGAGCAGTGATCTCTGAATATCACATTCCTGCCATATGCTGTCTGGGAGGACTGTGCCCTTCCCAGGGACTCCTATGTAGTGTGTTAATTGCTGGAGAAATACGGCATGTTTTAAGTTCAATGCACTTAAAAATGCAGACCCAACACAGTAAGGAGTCAGATACAAAGACAATTGGACTGTTAGATTTCATCAGGGTGCTGTTAGCATTTGCATATGTAGTTTCCTGCATCAGAGAAGGTTCCTTGTCACTGATGGTGGGCTGCTGGTTCTGATCACTCTGAATCAACACTCTGCTCATTTCCAAAACCATTAATTTTATGCTGTCACGGTTTAGTTTCATTTATCTGCTCATGCCAATTATGCTGAAACATTCCAGAGCTTCCCCAAAAATGTTACAGGAGGTTATTACTGAACCTGACTTCTCTGAAGTCATACCAGCCACAAAAACTCCAGTGCAGATCCGTAAGCCAATGTAATACAGAAGTTCTCTCTCTAACACTGTCCATTCCCAGTACAGGTCAAACAAAAACCTTTTACAAAGATGTGGTCTTGACACTTTTCCTAAATGCTACCAGGTTTTTTAAGGGTGTCAGAGACACATTTTTCATGGGTTGTGGTGTCTGGCAGTCATATGATTTGCCATGGTTAATTTCCCATGGAGGAAGTTTTTCAGAGGACTTATCTTTGGCTTGCATTTATCATTTTGACACCGGAAGCCCTATGTCATCCAGGATACAGGAGCGTTATGGAGGCTGCTCTTGCTGTGAGAGCGCCTCTCTGAGAGGCCGTAGGGCTCAGCCATGAGTACTGTGTCTCTGTATGTTCCTCCTCAGCTCCAGAGAGAACCATGTGGCTTTCGCTAGTGGACACAGCTCGCATGCAGGGTTTTCCAGAGATCTCCCCTGGATGCTGTGAATATGGTATCCCTTGCTCTTGTGATGATAGTCTTCACAAGTGCTTACTAGTGATTTCTCTCTGGTAATAAACACCCTTGTAGATATATTGACTTAATTTAGGCAGGATGACCAAGGTAAGAAGCATCAGATCTTCTTCATTATCAGCAGGGTCCATACTAGGTTCATACCTCACCGGCATTAAATTGGGCAATTTATAAGAGAAATTGCTGTATATGCCGTGACTTGAAAATTAATTACTTCCTCATAGCTTTAAATTCACACCATAGATGATATTACAGCTTTACATATGGCCAGAAACTGCTGTCATGGGAACTTATAGCCCATAATTCATGGTTCTTGAAGGAAGGAGTACCTAAACAGTATATATTGGATGTCTTGTACATATGGAAGGTAAGTTAACCTCACTACTGTGTGTGTCATTATCAAGTAATATGTACATTACCATCATTGTGTACTTACCAGTAGGAAAGGTCCCCTTCCTTCTTTTGTAAGTGATCTGGCTTTGATATTGCTGTAGTGAGAACCAGCCTGCTGGCAGTGTCCAAGCACTCCAAACCAAATTACAAATGATTTAAATTCCTTTAGCTGGTCCACATGTTGCTTCAGTGTATAGCAATTAGCCAGAATTGAAGTTTACCAGTAATGTATGGGTTTTATTTCTGCTATTAACAGAAAGTTCTCTCTTTCTGATGCAACTAGGGGCTGTTCTGGGTTTCTGTTAATGAGTTGCTAGTTCTCCCGTCAAAGCAGAGGGTTTTTTCCCAGCTTTCTAGATGGCAGCAATTACTTAATGGAGGAAAGTAGCAGATCCCTTGCTATTTCTGTACTGTAGCGTACTATCATCAGGATGTGGACCAACTTAAGGTTACTTAAGGCTGTGTTGCTGCCAAAAGAAAGGTTCCCTTTGCCCACTGGCTCCTGCACTCCTCGCTGCATTGGCCTGGGGAGCGGTTGCTGTGGGATGGATGCCTTGTGTTAGCAAACAATGGAAAACCTTTGGGACCGCCTCCTTTTGAAATTGGTGTGGTCTGATACTGGCTTTATAATTAGGATCTTCCCATATGGTTTCAACAGTTTACCTTAACTGGGAAATTAATATGTCTGTTTGTTCAGCTCTAACCATAGCTGAAGTCATAGGATGATGCTTCAGCTTTCATTTCAGTGTCTTCACAGAGCACAGGCTGGTTGGTTGGTGTCTGTCCAAAAAGATTCTGTCCTAATTTGAATCCTTAAAGAATATACAAGTTTTACATTCATTCTCTAATTTTGCTGAAAATTTTCTTCTCATTTCAGTGGCTTTGTTTTTCTTCGCCTGATTTGTCCTGCCATCCTGAACCCAAGGATGTTTAATATCATCTCAGGTGACTATATGCTTCAGTTTTTAATTCGTACATTGTATAGTAGGCGTGAAACATGAGGCTTTCCAGTCCTAAAGCTTTAAGGGCAAAAGCATGGATTATCCCATGTCCCATGTCCCTTGCCTTAATCACCTTAAGCTTGTGGGCATTTGCATTTCTAACTTATTCTGTGTGAGGAAACAAATAAAAGCCATTAACTACTGAAAATTCTGTTACTAGAGGTAAAATATTTGGATGTCTGAGCTGCCTGATTCAGAGTTTCCCTATGTTATGCTTCATCTTTGTTTCTGGTTTTCTCCTTGGCAAAGATCACCCCAAGCTAGAGGGCATTAAGTTTGCGCAAGCCATTGCTCTTCCTCCTTCTCTCCCTGGCTGAGTTTTGATTTCTACCAGTAAAATGGAAATAAGAGGAAATCAGAATCTAATTTAGAAAAGCCTTTTTTTTCTTTATTCATAAACAGTTTTTAAGATGATGTGGCATGCTTTCTATCATCTCTATACTAAATTACAGTATATAATTTCTATACAGAGAAGGGCTGTATGGAACAGAGAGCTTCTTTCTGCCAGCCAGTAATGGTTTCTGTTGCTTTGGGGAAAGCACTGAGAGATACGGCCTGAAACAGTGCTCCCTCCTTTATGATTTTATTTCTTCAGGTAATTCTCAAGTACCTCCTAACTTGAGTTGCACCGTGTCTACAGGTGTAAAAAGCTGCTTCTAAATTTAAGTAGTCTCTTTTAAACCTGTCTGTTAAAATCCTGCTGATGTACATCCAGCTAATATTCAAGACTACTGCTAAGGTGAACATTCAGACTACTTGCAGGGCTTTTTAGGGGTGTTCAAGAAAAGGAGGAAAACTTCCAATATACCTTCTTCCCTAATAAGAAAAAAGGTATTCTGAAGGCTGGGTATTCAGGCTCAGCCCAGTATTGCCTCGACAGCTGTGATTTAAAAGAAAATACTGTTTGTTTCAGAAGTTAAACCTTTTATTTCAGGCATCTTTGCGGTTTCTTAAAGTCATTCACTTCCTTTGATCTGTTTGTCTAACCTGAAGTTCCAGATTCCAAAGCTAGCAATGCTTTCCAGCATTGCTGCTTCCATGGCTTGTATTGTACCAAGCACTAGATCGTTGAATAACTCACATTGCTGCAGCTATGCCAGAAAAATCAGAACTTACTTTTTAATAAATTTTGGAGGGGGAGGGGGAGGGGAAGATAAAACAACAAAAGATGCAGGTATACAATGAAGAATTATTTATAGCTTATACAATAACACGCATTTTGGAGCACTTAAAACCTGTCTTTCAACACAGCCACTTAACTGGAGAGAAAAATAATTGTGTCAGGCAACAGTGGGTAATGTCACTTCTTGGAAAAGGAAGTTCTAACTGACTTAAATGTGAAGTGTTAAGTGTGATGTTTAGTACAGCAAGGACTAAAATCTCATGAAAATACAACCCATGATTGCATGTCATGTTTCTTTTGGTTTCCTGATGCAGTAACTTATAGGATAATTTGTGTAACTTGTCAGAGCTCACTTGTGTGGAAAATACACAAATAAGGGAAAAGGTAAACTTGCTTTTTGATCTTAATTCTGAATGCAGATTATTTTTCTTTCAAGAACAAATGAATCCTCCTTCCAACAGAACTGTTTCATCTTCGTGAATATGGTTCTTATTTCACCTCTTACCAACACCACTTTATGCATACATGTTCTGTATGCAACTGTTCCAGAAGATCAGCTGTTCATCTTAATGTATTTCTGTGCACATTACTGAAGCAGCATAAGTTGTGCTTCACCAAGTGATGTCTTCCCCGTGCAGTTCTGTTGTAATACTAAAAATACATTATTCCATGAAAAGGTGTGAACTGGGAAGAGCTTTACTCTCACGTGCCTGCTGTCAGTTTTAAATAGAATGGCCAGTAACTTTCTGCTCTGTATTTCTGCCAGATTCTCCTTCCCCCACTGCTGCAAGAACGCTGACGCTGGTCGCCAAGTCTGTGCAGAATTTAGCAAATCTGGTTGAATTTGGAGCCAAGGTGAGTATTATTTTACACGCATAGTGCAGCTGAGAACTGTTCCCAGTACATTTCAGTGTTCCTGCATAACGCATGCAAAAATCTGTTGCTCTTTTCTCCTGCAAAGCCTGACACATGGTCTGTGTGTCCTCATCAGCAAGGAGGCCTCGTTACTGCAGTATTGTTTGTATTCTTCATTTAGAGCTAAAGAGGGTGTTGATCTGAACCAGAGCAGTAGCATCAGGTCTGGTCAGATTGGGAAGAGGAGTCATAATCATTTGAGAAAAGGTCATCTATAAACTCATGTTAATGCCTTGGTAGATTCTACCAAGATTTTGAGAATCTCTGGTAGGAACACCAGCAATGGTCTTTAAATAACTGACGAATGAATGACCGTAACAGTAGGCGTTACAGAGTGTGATGCAACCATATGTTAATGCCATGAGAACACAGACAGACTCAGCAGGTACTTGTTCCAAAGACAACCCTGGGAGTCTGCGGAGCATTCTTTTTCCCATGTGCAACAGAAAAGCTAGCAGTTGTACTTGAGTATTTCCTGTGTTAGAGGGGATCAGAGGGAGAGGAAGGGCAGTCAGCCATCCCACCACAAGCATCCATGATGGTAAAACAGACATGTTTTCTTCTGGAATATTCATATATCAAAAAGACATTATGAGAACTGCTAGAACATAGAGAATCAGAAGGATAAATACTCTGCCTTATATAAAGAGAGGTTTTTTTGTGTTTTGATTATTTGACATCAGAGGAGAGTCATCTTCCAGTAATACTGGTGTGTTTCCATACACAACCTTGGAATGCATTCCACCCACATGCTCTGCCTCTGTAATTAACTTTCAGATTGAGACTAATCAGGCCTAAGTTCCCAGTTTGGTATAGGTGATCTAATCCTGAAACAAGTGAACAGCTGAGTTTTCTTTCTCCCCCACTTTCACCCTGCATTTAATTCTTCCTTATATTGTTGTGTTCTGTTGTACAGCACTTCAAAGCACCTCTTCTGCTTGCACTCACTTTCACTTTTCGATTGCTAGACATAATTAATGTTGTAAATCAAGTATATATATTGCACCAAAAAGACACAGCTTTCAATAAAGTTTTTGTAATAACACTGACAGCAACAACTGGTCTGTCTTTGTTACCACACCAAAACATGGTTGAAAAATAAATCTGCTGATTTAGGTATAATGAAAGTGATTTCAGGTAGCTGTTGTAAAGTTATTTCTCTAACTTGGAATGTAAGCATTAATGGAATAACAAGGATCATACCTTTGAAAGTAGAGCTTTCACTGCAGGTAGGTTCCAAGAGACATTCGCCTCAATGCAAATTCACATCAGTGGGCATGTACAAGAAAGAATCTGAGTTGGAGATTCTGATTTTTCTAGTACTGAATTCTGTAGTCTTTTGAGTGGCTGCACACCTGCATCTGAAATTCACTTGAAAAGATAAAATCACTCCAGATTGCACACATTCTATGCAGTGTTACTTGTCTGACTGCACTGTTTAGGGCAAGTGTGACAATTATCTTGGCATTGATTGGGTTTTTTTCTCTAATAAATACTTCTAAAATTTACTAGGAGCCATATATGGAAGGGGTGAATCCATTCATCAAGAGCAACAAACATCGCATGATCATGTTCTTGGATGAACTGGGGGTAAGTGGTTAAAAAGATCTTTAGTGGAAGTTACACAGCAGCAATGTAAATGAACATTCTTTCCACCTCTAATCAACTGGCTCAGAAATGCACCCCCCCCCCAGTTTTGAGTGCTTGTAACTGAATACACTTTTCTTATGCAAATACTAATCTTTTAAAATAGGTTTTAAACCAAAAATTCTGCTAAATAGCTTTTCCTATGGTTTTGACCAGAGATTGAAATTATTATTCTGCTTTAAAAAATACAGGTTGAATTTCAGTTGTGCATTATCAGATGTGTCACTGAGTCCATTGTAGATACTGTAGTTTGAAAGTGAACTGAAGTTACAGCCTTCTTTTAAAGTGTTGCTGCTTTGTATATGACCGCTGTAGCAGGAGTTAGGTCCTCATGTTATATATATCTGGTCTTAAAACAAAGACTTGTTTTGAAAACCAAGATGAAAAAAATGAGTTGATCTTACTGAACTGATCCCTTAAAAGGCACCTGCAAGACATCTGAATATATATTTTTTATATATTTTATATACATACATATTTTGATAAGATATAAAATACTTAAATACAAAAAATAGTAAAAATGAGTGTGGCTTTTGGGTAGCTGTATGTCACCTTTTTCTGGTTAAATTGCAACTTCTGCATACTATGATAGGTCAGTTTCCTTTAAATTACAGGTTTTGCATAAGGGCTCTGAAAATAGTTGATTTTCATAAAACGTGAAAACATGTGTTGGATTAATCTGTTGATTTAATTGCAACATTATTGGTTTATGACCAATTAACTGAGTTGCAGATTTTGCTGGAGTTTTTTGTTGCTGCTGTTCTCTCAATTTAGACTGGGGGCAAAAGCAGCTAATGGATGGAGAAGTGGAGACCTCATAGCAGCCTTCCAGTATCCGAAGGGGGCCTCCAAGGGTGCTGGAGAGTCTTCATCAGGGACTGTGGAGATATGACAAGGGGTAATGGGTTTAAACCCATTCCTCAGATTAGATGTAAGGAAGAAGTTCTTTACTGTGAGGGTGTACTGTCTGATTCTCTGATCCCCTCTCATTTAGGAGAAGATTGTGAGTTGCTGTATGTGGTCATCTTCGTGATGGTATATCACTACCAGATCTTCTAGTAAGGGCCCTTCTAGCAGGAGTAAAAACTGTAGTACACATCATTTATAGTAGAAAGATGGAGATATTGCTGGAGGGATTAAGATCACAGTAGGTGTTCCTGGTGTGCAGCAACATTGGCAGCAGAGCTGTGGAGCTGTAACTTACCCGTGTGCACCCTAAACCCGCTCTTTGCCTTTTTCTGTGGAAGAATGTTCCTGAGCTTCCAGACACTACCGAGCACTCGAGGACTGACCTGTCTCGTGACTTGGCAGCCTTGCACGAGATCTGTGTGGCACACTCAGATGAGCTCCGGACGCTCAGTAACGAGCGAGGTGTGATGCAGGTAAGTGGCAATTGCTAATGAATGAGTCTCCATGGGTGCCGACAGCGTGTCTGGAGCCAAACCACAGTGCCAGGACAATTCCATAGTGCCAGTTTGACTTTTTAAGTATTTTTAAAGGTTGTGCTGTTCACTAGGAGGTTGTTAGTTGTGAAGGTAGATACTTAGTCCATAGTTTTGTTTCTTTGTGCAACAAAACCAAAGAGGGTTTGGTTTAAGTTTCCAGAGAAAGTTTTAGTTTCTAGAGGAAACCTAAACCAACAAAACCTCTGTCTCCTGATGGGCTCTCTGGATCATTTGTTTTCAGATTATTTTTTTTCCCACTTGTGAATTAAACATACTTTAGTTAGCTTTCTGTTGATGCCTTGTTTCTGCTTCCTACCTTGCTAGTACACTTGTGAACAAACCTGGCATTTCTTACAAGTGTTAGCAGGACACTTTCTTAGCCACAAAGCAGCAAATAGGTCTGTAAATGGAAAGACAGGAGTTGTCAACACTGGTTTTTTGAAGGTAATGTCAAATTACTATCAACTGTCAAATTACCTGTTTCCTTTTTTTAATTGTTTTTCCGTGCCCAGAGAAGCTGTGGCTGCCCCATCCCTGGCAGTCTTAAAGGCCAGGTTGGACAAGGCTTTGAGCAACCTGGTCTAGTGGAAGGTGTCCCTGCCTGTAGCAGGGGGTTGGAACTGGGTGAGCTTTAAAGTGCCTTCCAACCCAGTCTATGGTATTTTAAACTTCCAGCAGCAGGTCTGATAGGCTAATGCTGAAGATGCTTCTTAAGCTTATGACTCTTCTGTCTCCAGTAACTAATGTACAGTTTTACTCTTTCCACATGCAGCACGTGCTAAAGAAGCTTTTGGCTATTACTGAACTGCTTCAACAAAAACAGAATCAGTATTGCGTGTCTAACAACATCAGGTAGCAGCCCTCTGAGTTCTGCATGGATCCAGCATGCCCAACATGGCTACTCACACCAGTATCACTTTCTTCTGCTCTTGCCAAAAACAGCACACCCTGTCACATTCCCAGTGATGTGTGAACTATGCAAAAGAAAAACAAAGATTCTGTTGGTGGATGACAATACCAGCAGCTTTTTAAGCTATCTGTGCAGGACTTTTGCACTTTTTGGGGGTATTTTTGTTATTTTTTCCATTTGGAAACAGTTTTCACAACCTCTGAGCCTTGGTGTACAGTTCACCTTTCGCACAGAAAATGCTGTGACTGTGTCTTGAACTTTGAAAATCACTTTCAGCACCTCCGATTGCCAAAGTTTCATTGTCTTTTTGGAAGGGGATTGTCAACTGACATGAAGTGCGTTGCTTTGACAGCCACATATAACTGGATAATATTTCTTACTGTAATTTCTGACTGGTTACAATAATTGTGACTTTTGACTGTTTCAAACCACTTTAACTTGTATTTACAAGAATTTGATGTTATCATAGGAACAATCTTTACACTTTTTGTACCATGCTGTTTCTCTGGCTGGAATTATGTCAAAAGAGAATATGCAGAATGGGTCTTGTCAGCTTTATTTTTCTGATGTGCCACTGATTCAGTCTGAATAGTTCTTCCATCAGGAACTGTGTTTCCAGATAAATCACAATGCTTTTGTAAAATGTTTACAACAGTAAATAATTTGAATTCAGTAAATTTATTGATCGTTGTATCAGACATGCATGCATTCATTAAACCATTTTATAAAATATGTACTGGTCAGTCTTCTGTGTGCTGTAAGTCTAGCATCAATATTATTTTTATAAGTGAAAAGTCAAGTTTTTAAAAATAAATCAAGCTGCAGATCAACTTGATGGAAACTGGCTGTAACTTTGGCTGCTGTGGAAATTTTTTACCATGTCTTCACACAGTGCATTTTGAAATGCTCACAAGGTGTCTCTTACTTAGCATGAATCCTCCAACAGTGTTACATTGTCCACGTGCCTTAACGTGTGCATTCCTTTCACAGGGCAAGAGAGACAATGTTAGATCTGTGTCATGGATGGAGTCATACACTTCACTTGTAGGAGTGATATAAAGGAGTGAATTCCAGTTCAGTGGTAAATGTGACAGTGGTTTAATAAGCTTCGGTGGCAAGGTGCACTTGAGTATTTACTGAATTAGAGGACAGGAACTGTCAGGGAGATCCTCCTGTTGAGTCATGAAATGCAGAAAGAACCCCCCTGCATTCTATACTCTTCCTTGGAGAGGAGTCAAGGTGTGGCTCCACCCAGACTTAGTCCCAGAGTTGGTCAGTGGTTTATGTTTAAAGCGTATATACACATTCATTCCCTCCTATCCCTTAGCTGAGGTTTTATAGTTCCAGTGTGCTTATTCCCTTGCTGACCATCTGATGCGGCAAGCAACCTCTCTACCTTGAGTAATGACCCTAAAAGGTGTCCCTACTCAAGGGGAGATCCTGGCATGCTCAACAGGCCCTGGGCTGTCCACTAGGTTATGGACATTTATGATACAGAGTCTTATGGGCTCCATAACAAATGCAGTGAGATAAGTGACTCATAGTCACATTTTCATACCAGACATACTCTAGCTGGCACGTGCTCAACTCACTCTCGAGCCAGCAGTTACAGCCCTGAGCTGTGGTGGTGTGTCCCATCTCTGGCTCAGTCAGCCACCACTGGTGGCTGTTGCTTAAACAGAAGAAAGGAGCAAGCTGCCACAACCTGTTTGTTAAACTGTAAAATACGGGGTTGATTCTGAGGGTATTTCAGCATCAACATTTGTAACTTCTCTAAGCAGTGATACAGTCAGGAATAAAAGGATGCTGAGATTGATGGACAAGGCAATTGTGTAACATGAACACAGTTGTTACACCTTTAGAACCACCACACTATCTCCTGTCTATAAGAACTGCTTTTTCCACTCGTAACTCATGGCAGGCTTTCTCTTTGGGTCTCTGCTGCAAGGTCACTGCATATCCTCAGCCTGCAGCAGGCCCGTGTGGGGCTGCCCAGGTCCCTGCAGTGCTGTAGCTGAGGGTTCATGATCATCACACTTGGCAGAGAGGTAATACAAGATCTTGGTGCTACTGAATTGTTTCTGAGATCATCCCATGAAGCTGCTGTTTAACCTATGGCAGTCATGCCTGTAATAAAATGTACCTCAGAGGAAAAGGTAATTAACACCTCCCAGTTTGCAGTGTATTCTGTGTGAAGAAGTAATGCATGCTCTGCTTCCAGCTCCCAGCCCAGTCACACTTTCTCTCCTGGATGACATGAGTGTTGTATGAATGGTGCCAGGCATTGTGAAGCTGTGATAGCCATGTTTCCTCCCTCACCAGTCAGACGATGGCCCAGGTACAGAAGGATGTGTCAAAACCAGAGTGGCTGAATGCAGCTGGTGGAGTGTAGGCAGTGTAAAAATACAACTGTGAGAACAGATTTGGCTGGCTATGTGCCTATTACATATGGATTGACAAGAATAACACTGGGAAACTCCTGCTGCACTTACGTGTGTGTTTTATGGAACTGTTTCATGTTCTAAAACAGGGGTACTGAAAGGAAATAGACTTTGCTCTAGATGTGGGAGACATCTAACTGCTTAGGAGGGCTTCAGAAATACTCTTCTCAGTTACCCTGAGGTAAGTTAAGCCACAGCAATCCCATCTGAGATCACAACTGTAATGTCAGTGGTATGATTATGACTTCCCATACTGTAAAGTATGTTGCTGCAGCCTCTGTGTGCATGTAACAGCTTCAAAGTTACCAAGTGTTACAGCCACAGCTGTATTTGTTCATCTGCTCCAACAAACTTGGGAAGAGGGGAGCATACCCTGCTCTAAAGCACAGATGGGCCTGTTGCCCCTGGCTTGTGTTTATTCACCTTAATAAATACCCAGTCAAAATCAGCTACTGCCACTCTGTGATCACAGCTCAAAACTGTTCATGAACCAAAACTCTTCTGAAGTGTTGGGTCTCTTAAAGCAAACAGGTCTTAAAACAAAAAGGTCAGAGAAGGTGATCCTGCCCCTCTGCTCTCGTGAGACCCCACTTGGAGTATTGTATGCCATTCTGGTGTCCTTAGCACAAGGATATGGAGTTGTTGGAGCAAGTCCAGAGAAGGCCTTGAAGATGATCAGGGGGCTGAAGCAGCTCCTGTATGAAGGTAGGCTGAGAAAGCTGGGGCTGTTCAGCCTGGAGAAGAGAAGGCTGCTTGGAGACCTTCTAGCAGCCTTCCAGTATCTGAAGGGGGCCTGTAAGGATGCTGGAGAGGGGAACTTCATCAGCGACTATAACAATAGGACAAGAGGTGATGGGTTCAAACCTAACCAGGGAAAGTTCAGGTTATATAAAAAAGAAGTTTTTTACAGTGGGGCTGGTGAGGCCCAGGCCAGGCTGCCCAGGGAACCTGTAGCTGTGCCATCCCTGGCAGTTTTCAAGGCCAGGCTGGATGGGGCTTGGAGCAACCTGGTCTAGTGGAGGGTGTCCCTGCTGGTGGCAGGGGTTGGAACTGCATGAGCTTTAAGGTCCGTTCCAACCCAAACCAGGCTGGTTCTATGATTCTTACTGATGTGTGACCTTGAAGAGATGAAGGTTTAATGGAATTAACCATTTTAGTAAATTAAAAGGCTTTATTGCAGTTAAAAACCAACAGAATAAATACCTCATGACAGAGAGTAAGGAACCTGTGGCAGAAACTGAAGGGTCATGTGAACCTATCGTGGTCAGATGCCAGCTTTCTTCAAGGTTACACCGAGTCCACAAAATCATCATCAGTCCACTCTTCCTAATGGAAGGGAAAACAGCAACACCTTGAGAAATGCATGAATTTAGTGTTTTATACTACAGTACACCAGGCAGCATGTAAATGTAGGTGCACAGCATATACTGCCACAGAAACTTCTAGTGGAAGTCAAAGACAATTCAAGCATCACGGGTGATTCCACAGCTCTGAACCATGCCTCCTATCAGTAACAGACTCAAACAGCAGTGTCAGACTGATCTGAAGCATAGCGCCTCTCTGCATGACTTGGCAGACATTCTAGGTTCTGTCAGAACGTTCCTGTCAGGACGCTGGGCCCTACTTGTCTTGCAGGCTCCATTCTACTGCCACCCAGGTAGCAGCTGCCAGGCCTGGTTAACTGACAGGGCTAGCTCAAACTGGAAATGAGGAGCCTACACAGAAGTCACCTGATGAAGCACGTTTGTGAAGACCCCCTTCAGAGTCTCATGACATGCCTTGGCTAAGGCTGTGGCCAAGAACTGCTGAATGACACTAAACGTATTTCCTTCCCTGAGACTCCCCACAATCTGAATTCCTGCGCAGACTTTCTCCAACTGCTAAATGCAAGTGCACTTAGAGCCATTGCTCCAGGTAGGCCCTAGTCTCACATGAGACTCCAATTAAGTTTTGATTCATGGGATAATTTAAATTTTTTCCTGCATGCCTCTCCCAAGCAGTTCTATCAAGCATGCTGCACAGCCTTCTGTAGGGACTAAAATAGAAATAAAAGCCAAGTAAATATATCACAGGCAAGATTTTATACATGTATGTATATATACACACACACACACATACATACATATATTTATTTTAGCTATTAACATCTAATTCCAGAACACAGGACTAAAAGCCTCCTGGAACTAAGGCCTACTTCTTGCTTTCTGCTATGCTCTTTATGCCCAGTATTTAATGCCTAATAGAAGTATCCCGTAAACAAAAACGACCAAAATGTTTCAACTACTGGTGATGAAGCCCTTCAAACTTAAAGGTAGTTATCACAAACTAGTCTGGGTTAGAAAGGACCTTAAAACTCACCCAGTTCTAACCTCCTGCCAGGGGCAGGGACACCTTCCACTAGACCAGGTTGCTCCAAGCTCCATCTAACCCGGCCTTGAACACTGCCAGGGATGGGGCACCCACAGCTTCTCTGGGCACCCTGTGTCAGCACCTCACCATCCTCACAAAGAAAAATCCATGCCTTACTCTTCAAGTCATAGGGACAGAACCACTTTAGCAGCTGCACATTTCAGCACCTGTATGAAGTTTATCTCATGCTTCTTAACAACAACAACGTAGAGCTTTCCCCAAGAACTTGTATTTCATATTTTTCCTAATTATCTTGTGGGTTTTATGGCTTCACCACTTTTATGGCAGCTGAGTCAACCATGCTTAACCACTGTCTGTGTGTTTCTTCTGACATTTCAAATTGATGAGCTTTCCATACCAGTTACAGCCTTGACATTGATATAACTTCAGCTGTAAACAATTAAATCAAGAAACAAAAATCTTACAAACAGATTAGAACTGATTGTGCACTTGCATACCACAGCCTAATTATTTAAAGAAATACATACACACTACAAGCTTTCAAAAAGTTTAGGACACTTTCTCCTGTATGTCCTGGCCAGCACAGATTTGCTCTTTTATGTGACAGTTACTCAGAAATGAAATTATACAAGTTCAAACCCTTTACAATTCAGGTACACCAATATTAAAAAATCCTAACTTTCAAGATCTGTTAACGCTGTGCAAGAGCTTATCATGAAATGCTGTAGGTGAATTTATCAAACCAGTTTCTTTAGAAAAAGGATTCTGAATATATGTTTATTATAAAAACAACACAACAATACCAAAACACACCAACAAACAAAAATACAAAGTGCCTCAAGCCATAGCAGCATAACTAGAATAAGATCACCTTTAAATTCAGCCACGTCAGGGAAAGAGCAAGACTCCAGTGCTCGTCAGAATCTGTTCTCTCAGGCATTTTGTGAGAAAGTGAAAAGTTACGGAAGTGAAAACACACATCCTGTATTTTATGTTAACAGACAGCCCCCTTCAGCTGTTAGCAAGTTTTTCTAAATGCCATACTGAAGGTGCTTTAGATCATCTAGATGGACAACATCTTCAGAATCGAGAAGTCCAGTTAAAAATAGTTCTTCACAAAGCTCCACCAGAATGCATTCTCTACAGCTTCCCAGTCAATATTACAAATAAAAGCTCTGAAGAGTGTTCAGGTTAGCTCTGAAGGATTACCTTAATTCTGCCTTCATCTGTTGAGCCCTCTCCTCAGTCCATCTCCACTTCATTTCTATTTGTTCTTATAACCCAAGGTACTAGCTACCCAGCTGTAATTTATGCAAGCATTGCTAGCAAACTGGCTGACGTAGAAATTCAGTCCAGCAGCTGACTTCTGCATTGCACAAGCCGCCAAATAAAGCATTGAAAACAGTTTTAGAAATGCTGGCCATCAAAAAAAAAAAAAAAGTAAAAATCAACACATAAAAACTTCCTTCAAAAAGCCTACTTTGACTTTATTCCAGCATATACTCATTTATTTCACTCAAAATTCTAAGGGAGTTTCCACCTGTAAAGCTGGAATTCCCCACAAGTGTTCAGTTCCTGGCTTTTCAAAAACTCCTTTCATTTCAGCACTCCAAACCTCAGTCTCACAGCTATTGCCCCTCACTGGCATCATAGTTTCCCCTGCTGAAGTACAAATCATGATGCCGGTCTGTGGTTTGTTAAAATACTTTCAATGCTCGGGGAACAGAAAGAAGTATGCCCTGCATGTTCCTTCCCCTCCCCACAGAAGACTGGGGTATCTGAGAATCCTCCTAAGTACAGGATATATGTATTCTGCCTGAACAACGCATAAAAGAATATTAATGGGTACAGAAGCTTGCCTCAGTAGCTGCGTTGCTTTTGTCATGGTAGTTAGAGTGGGAAAAAAAGTACTTGTACAATAGGTTTACTGACCTCATCCATTTTAGGTTTCTTTGCAACATATTCATCATCTTCATAACCTTTCCTCTTCTTCCTAACCCCCAAGCAGAAAAAAAAATTTGTAAGTCAAAGTCTCCTTATTTGGCCAAAAAATTAAGATTATGGACCTATCCGTAAAATAAAAAACCTCCAGTGTTCAAACTAGCAGCTCGCTAGAAGTCTACAGTGGGCAGTAAAGTGAAAAGAGCCGAAAAGAAAATCAGGAAGTTCTATGCCATCAATGTAAGTCTTAAGAAAACATTAATCCTTTTCACAATTCTTATTTTAATCATATGATTTTAAAGCCCTTGATTCTCACTATGTATGACATCAAGTGGGCAGACCTTAGAAGCCACCAGGATTTCAAATGCTCTAATAATAATCAGTATTGGAGCTTGCAAATTAGTTTGTGCAAATCAGCACAAAAGAAGACATTTATGTACTACTGGAAGCATTGCTTTTGAATCTTGGTTTTCAGATTCCAGCAGACACTCTCACACACTAAACAGGCAAACAGACATCCTGGTGTATGTATTTAGATGTTTTCATTCTCAGTCACTAACACAGAGAAAACTAATGTTTCCATAGCAATAAAAAGGGCAGAAGTTTAACATCAAAGAGTAAATATTTACTTACGAGTTTGTATTAAGCAAAAGATCCAAGCTGTGACACTTCTCCAGTTTCTGCTTTAGAGCAACAACCTCTTCAGATTTTGGCAGCTCATATTTCCTTATAAGATTGTTCATGCCTACAATGGCAACAACACAGCCCTAAGCACATTAAATAAATCTGTATAAGGCTGTATAGGCTTTGCATGGAAAGTTTTTGGCAGTGGAGGACTACAGGAGTGCCTTCTGTGTCAGTTACTTGAAGTTTCCCATGTCTGATGGAGCCAATGCAGCCAGCTACAAGACAGGCCATGGCTGAACACATCAGCAACAGTGGCAGCACCTCTGGGAGAACATAGACAGGGGAAAAAAATCTGCACAACTGCAGCTGGAAAAGACCCATAAGAATATGTGAGAGCAGCAGCCCTGCAGATCCTCAGGTCCATGCAGAAGGAGCCGGAGCAGAGGTTTCCCTGAAGCCTGTGGTGCAGACTACGGTAAGGTAGTAGGGACTCCTGCAACCCACGGAAGACCCCACTGCTTTGAAAGCATCATATGTAGCTTTTAAAACATAATCAAAAGACACTATAAGCAACATGCAACATATTACAAACAGTTGACACAGAAAGCTCACAAAGTAAAAACCTTGTTTGTCAAAGCAAGCATCAGACATTCAAAGTATTAACTCCCCCTAACTGCATGCTTACAGAACTTCCCATCCCACCCGCACTGAAACTTTACAGGAAAAGACTTAACTATCATCTTATTCCAAGTATTAGTTTTACATAGCATCAAGTTACAGCAGAAACCGGCACAAGAACTACACTACAGTTCATTAGCATCATTGATCTTGGATTTCCTCAAGGTAAGTTACAGCAATGTACAGTTCACGTTTCTCTGCTAACAAGCCTCAAAAAAACATAGGTATTTTTCATATTCAGCATGGTACCTCTTTCTTAAGACTGTTTTCAGTCTTGTTAAGAATTAAACTTAAATTTACAGCTACCCTGCAAGAAACAACTTCTTTTTAATCCTATCAGCATTTTTCTGTTAAACTAATCATAAACAGAGGCTACGAAATTTCCTTCCAGCAATCATTTGTTTACAGAACAGCTGTCTTTGGTCTGAAGCTACCTTACAGAATAATGCAAGTGAAGACTGATCCCAGCATTTCCTTTGCATCACAGCAATGGAAACCTGAAGACTGAATTTGTTAGCAGGAAGAGAAAGGGAAGAGCATCTTAAGTTTTATAAATTCAATATATTTGTAGATACTAGTGATTTGTATAGTGCATTCTCCACTACAGTCAGTTTAATCAAAGTACTGCATTTTTAATGCTATCACACTCTTATTTTAAATGAGTGCATTAAATAATTATCTGCTTACTGGAAATGCTGCATCCCAACCTTTTTATTTAATTTAGAAATGGTAATAATCAGTATACCACACTCCCCATTATCTTAGCTAAACCATGCTGGCATTCTAATTATTTTTATCTATATATTTCCCATACTAGCAAACCTAAACATCTTTTGAAACATCTTTACTGCTGCAAAACAGAAGTGAAATACAAATCCTGGCATATCACTTAACACTATCCATTTAGCTTAGAAAAAAGATACCCTCTGGTGGTAGAAGTAGTTATATGCAGGCTTTTTAAGACTGAAAAAGAGTAATTTTATCCCAAGCTACAAAACCCATAACCTAGTTCTCAAAACAAAGTTCTCACTTTGCAGCCAGCTGCTAGCACTTAACTGTATGCAGCACTTACGCTCTCAGAAGCATCAGGCCCTTTGCCTTTTCAGTTTCATTTGTTCATATCCCTGGAAAGCCTGTCACCCCTTGCACACACAAGCTAGGTAGTTCTTTCTACTCCCTGTGTTTTATTTATCTTACACATGCAACCAGGTAAAGAAAACCCCTTGAAGCACAATCTTCTGCTTAAAATTTCTGTTGTTTATTAAAAGCTGCTTTTCCTCCTTTAGAAATACTGTTTATCATATTTTCCCAATGTTTACTTACATTTCATGCCATCCAGTAGCTTGGCTAGGGTTGTTCTGTCTTCTTTCAGCTTAAGAGTTTCTGATAAATAACTGCAAAAAGACATGGAAGAGTACATCCTTACATTAAAGTGTTATAATTATTTGTAGCAGCTAGAATTAGTTAATAAAATGTGTATTATTCATTACTTACATCTGCTACAGCTTCATGGTTACACCTAGCAAGAACACTCTGGCTATATAAGTGCTATAAAATGATAAAAAAGCAAATTTGTAATTTGCAACATTCTTCTTCTGTAGAACATGAAGGAAGTATTCCCTTGCCATGTATGGAATTGGATTTGAGCCTCACTGTGTTAAGTCAACTTACATTTAAGACTCTGTCAAGTGTCATGTTAACATCACACTATTACACAGTATGACTGCTGGAAAAGCAAACAGTATAGAAGTGTTCAGTCAGTTCAAGACACAGCAAAGTTTGCAAGATGGAATAACTTCTTTTGGCAGCTGAAATCAAAGGCTTACAGCTGTCTTGTAAGAAAG
Source organism: Psilopsiagon aurifrons (assembly GCA_025447955.1). Taxonomy (NCBI): domain Eukaryota; kingdom Metazoa; phylum Chordata; class Aves; order Psittaciformes; family Psittacidae; genus Psilopsiagon; species Psilopsiagon aurifrons. Next base: position 61,855 of record JAOEHY010001939.1, read on the forward strand.
AGTCTATGCACCCCTTCCTCTTCCCTCAGAGACTCCAACTTCCTTTTAGAAAGAACATTAATACATACACATACCACCCGAGTAAAACACCAAAATATATAATGCAACAACCTTCAATAGGACTAGCAAAAATCAAGTAGTTATACCCCTTCCCAGGGAATGTACTTACAGATAAATTAAAAAAAATTCAAAGACTCCAAAGTGTATCGACCTGTTCAGTCTGTTTTAACTTCAAACTTCATTTCTGACATTATCAGCTGAATCAGCTGCAGCTCCAAGATGGATGCACCAGCCACCACCAAGCTGATAGCTGCTCTCTTAACACCAATGCTCTTGTAGGGCTCCAATTTAAGAGTATTATTTAACCTTGTGCTAACACCAGAACACAAGATTAATTTGAAGCCACCGATTAGCCAGAGCACCTATGTTTTCCTGAAGCCTTCACTTTTTCAAGACTGAACTATACATTGAAGGTCACGGCAGCAACAGATTTTCAAATCTTCCATCCTTTGTCCCATCCCTGCAGGTGTGTACCTACCCACGTGTCCACAAGACCTGAGCTGCAACATTAGCTTCTCCCACACCCAGCATGTCAAACTCACATAAAACAAGAAATGACAAGGTTATAGCAATAGTATGGTACAGAGAGGTGACAAAGACTTGAGTTCTTCACAAATATGCAAAGACAAAAGTTCATATAGCTCAATTCACACATTATCGACAAATTATTCTAGCTCTTTTTGTAGGCATGCTTTTTTGAGTTTTGGCACAAATAGTACAGAATATGTTTAGGAATAAAATCCAACAAGCTCCAAGTCACAGTAAACACCCAAATGTTTTTACACTATTCCAAGAGAACAGTCAACTTTGTGGAGGACATTCCTACACTATCTTGTTATTTCTTTGAACATTGTGGAGGACATTCCTACACTGTCTTCTTGTTTCAGAACAAGAGGGATTTGATACTCATTTAGAGCAGATGAAAGTGAAGTATTTTTAAAAAGAACTGTTTGCATTTTGCATCAGCCCCTGCTGCCTGCAGTCCTTAACACTCTAGGCGCAAATTTCTCACGCAGAGCATGTGACTAAAACGCTCCAGATGCAGCTACTTACAACTACCTCAGCTATTTTTCTGAAAGGAGAGTGTTTTGTCCTTAAAAGGAAAGAAAACAAACAAAAAACATGCATTTCAGTAATGATATCAAAGTGTCTGATAATACCTTTGAAAACACCAGTGTCTAGACAAAAGAAAGGAAGAAGAGACTGATTTAAAACAGCACTTACATGCTGTTTTAAAGGAACAGACCCCATTTAGTCCATTTCCATGGAACTGAACAGCTGTACCAGTCAAATACAACACTCAATTTCCACATACATAGCAGCTGTCACTTCAGTATAATTTCATTTAAATGCAACCTGAGATAAAAAAAAACAGAACCCTAAGATTTTTAAGATAAGTGATTCCTTAAGTGTTTCATACTCTCAGTTTCCACTGTGTTTCCATGCTCTTCACTCTAACCTTCAAGATGAGTCTGACTATCCTGTGCTGCTCTAATCAGGGAAAAGTCATCCATTTGGTATTTTTTTTTCCTTTCTTCCAAATTTAAAGCCATAGACCAACTATTGCATTTGTCACCTACATTTTAAAAATGGAGGGAAAAAAACCCAAACAGAACAAAAAAATACACAAAAACCCAAAAAGCCAAACCAAAAAAAAAAAAACCCAAAAAAAACCACACACAAAAAAAAAAAAAAACACCACACAAACAAAACAAATACATAAACAACAACAACAGAAAAAAAAAAAAATCAAACCAAAAACCAAAACCCACCAACCACCAACCAAAACCAGCACTGGTACAGTTCTGGAATATATTTAAAGAACACACCAGAGTCAGTAAATACACACCTGTACTACTTAATTATGTCTACAATCCAACTATTTGATACAGGAAGCAAATAAGTTGTTTAAATCATACCCATAATGAAAAAGAAAAGATTACCTTTCCATATTAATTCCTGCTCTTGAACCACTGGATAATATAGCAGCGAGAGCTATCTGTGAGGGACTGAAGAGAAGGTATGCATCTGTCAGAGCCACTCGACTGAGGAAGTCATCAGCTGTTTTCCTCAGAACTTCAGGATTCTCCAGCATTGGATAGCGAGTCTGAAAAGGAAGTATTCAGAAAGTAAGTAGGTGCTCCTTGCCTTCTCATTCGTGAGCTCAGACCACACAATTCAATAGTACTTTGAGAAGCTAAAAAGTAGCAGACCATCTTCTTACTCCAAAAATAATTTAAAGTGCTTACAGCCACAACTAAACCAACTTCCTCCCAGATATCTGCCTACCACTTTAGAAACTAAATCTTTTACAATCACAGGCACAAAAGCAAATAAAGATTTTTAACACAACCCGTGATATTATGTCAGTATACGTAAGTACATTAAACAACACTACCTTTAGGTCGATTAGAAATCCCTCAAACGGCCTGAATGGATTATGGACAATAAGATGGAAGTTCAGTTGCTGAATAAGCAGTAGCTCATATTCCAGTATTTGTTCAAGAGCTTTTTCCTGTCCAGCAGGGCTTTCTCGAAGGTTACCAACAAACTGTGCACTGGACACATTAAATTCATCCACTTTACATGCCAGAAATGCACACGTCAGCCTTGAGGAGGGGGAAAAAAAAAAAAAAAAGAAAAAAAAATTACATATGTAGTACCCAGCTTCTTATCAAGAGTCCTGTTGAGAAACTTTTTATCTTCAGAACACCATATTATGAACACAAATAACTTCCAAATGGAAACCGGAAGTGACCATGCTTTACTCATATTTAAGCTCTCAGATGTCCTTACTCATTTTTTCAGCTCTTTACAGATACAGAGATTAAACCTCCAATATTTTGCTTGACAGAATAACTCAAGATGCATTGATAACTCACATTATTATCCGAGGATGATACTCCATCACGGAATTATTGAGGTAAAAACGTTTGAAATACATGGAAGCTGTTCCCTAGAGAAAAAACAAAACAAAACAAAAAAAAACAACATAAAAACAAAGGAAGGATAAGTAAGTGTAGAAGCAAAGAACAGATTGAGAAAAAAAGAAAAATAAACTAAAAAAAAAAAATCATGAAACAGAAGAGGCATGTCTGAATATATACTACAGACATACAGAATACACTAAGGCCATCTGAAAGTCTAATAAATGGATGCCTGCAACATTTATGCTCAAGAAACCTGTAATATCTTCATGCGAAAAACGTGAAACTTAAATGAAGTTCAAAAATCAAAGACTGAAAAGGATTCTGAAAGTTGTGAGCAGCCCCAGACAGAACATCAGACTTTTTAGATCAGTAAGTTTCCCAGTGTGTTTAACGATTATGCTTCTCTGTGTCAAGAAGTACTGCAGTGAATGCCAAATTTCCATGCTGGTCCGAGAGCCATCCGCGTGAAAGCAGATGTTTTCCATAACCATTACTTGGCGAGTCTGATCCAGCACTCGTACTCTAACCAGGGTGTCCTGATTTCAGCTGTAAAAGTTGTTTTTAACTCCTTCCTAAGAGCTGGTGCAGTGCTGTGGCTTGGCTTTCATCTCTCAACAACACTGATAACACACCGCTGTTTTTAACTGTTGCTCAGTAATGCTTACCCTGATCAAGGACTTTTCAGTCTCACGCTCTACCAGGGAGGAGGGGAAGCTGGGAGGAAGCCAAGACAGGACACCTGACCCAAACTAGCCAAAGCCGTATTCCGTATCACAGCACGTCATGCCCAGTATATAAACTGGGGGGAGTTACCAGGAAAGTCAGATCGCTGCTCCAGTCAGGCTGAGTATCGATCAGCAGCTGGTAAGCCATCACTTGTGTTGTTTTTTCTTTCTCTTTCAGTTTTATATTCTCTCACCTTGTTATTTTTCTTATTAACAGTAGTAGTAGTTTTGTATTGTGCCTTAGTTACCGAGACTGTTCTTACTTCAGCCCATGGGAGTTACATTCTTTTGCTTCCCCTCTGGAATCCTCCAGGAGGCAGGGGTGGGGAAAAGGGAGGGACTGAGGGAGCAGCTGCATGGTTCTGAGTTACCAGCTGTGCTCAAACCACCGCAGTCCTTTATGGCACCCAAAGTGGGGCTCGAAGGGTTGACATAACGACATATCTGACCAGAGTGTGTCTAATTGTATTTGTGATAAGCATTCATTCTTTTGGATTACTAGTCACTTACCACAATGCTGATTTATTGGCTCCCCGAGTTGTTGTGCTTCCTCTCAGAGTTTCAGCATGGCACACCTTACTTGCAACCTGTACTTGCTGTTACAGTGTTTATCAGCTTTGGGCTGTGGCTAAGGCTCTCATTTTGTTATATTTTATGACAATGACTTGTGATACAGTAAAATTATTGATCATGAAACTGAGCTGGTATGCACTCTCAGCATGGCCACCACCTCTGTACTTTGTGAGGCATGTAATGGGAAATGTCAGCAATTACACTTCTTTTTTTCCCCCCTTCGGAGGGCTAACCTGTGAAGGAGACATCCTCCCACACTTTCTGCCCCTCCCCTCCAGGCTATTTACCTCAGCATTTGAGAATTTTAAAGATTCTTAATGTCTTTTGAGTACCCTGGGAACCAGCATGTTGCTGCATGTGGTTTAGGTCCTGTCTAAGGTTAAATGATGATCTAACGCCACTAAGAGCCTTCCCCATGGCTGGAGAGTCATGACTGGCAGTACGTGTGGGACAATATGGACAAGAACCCGGACCAGTGGCACTTCTAGAACTGACAGGAGACAATACAGACTATACGTAGTAATGGCTGGGTGACAAAGGCAGCACAACTTTATTCCCTGCTACAGCTGTGAGTCCCCAGTCTCTCCCTTCTGAAATGTACCCAAGGTAAGTAATTAAAAGGTATTTTTCCTTTTACTTTTTAACCTCTGTAGTTTAGTTTTCTGCCAGAAAAGCTTGCTTTGTGGGCAGACAAGCACTAGTGATTGAGAGACAACCAGGTGACAGCTCAACTCTAGGACTGCCTCCTTTAGCTACAGCTAAAGTTCTGGGGTAAAGGGTGGACTTGATGACCTTACAGATGATTTCCTACCTCGTTGATTCTATAATTCTATAGATAACACTCTGGCTTTGGAGCGCCTATTCTACCCTGAAAACAGACCGAAAAAAAGGTCTGAAACACAGACTGCAGCACTGCTAGACAAAAAAGTCTGAAGAACATCCAAAGAATAAGACACATAGGCTCCATCGCTTACCACCACAGATCTCGGCATGGCAGGCTTGAAGACGGAGCAGAAGTCCAGCAGCCGCTTTTCGTAGTGCTTGCATATCGCCAGCTCCTCATGGGGCTTCAGAAGCCGAAGGTCGTTCTGATGGACCTCGAGGGTGAGCAAAGATAAGCCACCCTCAAGCGCTGCGCCTCTCCCCACACCCCAGCTCCTCCCCTCAGAGGCCGCAGGGCTGACGTACCCCTCCCGGCCGCCCTCTTCCCCTCCCCCCTCACGGCTCCCACTCCCACACCTTCCCAGTGGCCGCCGCCTTGCTGTGGAAGCTGCGGTTGGCCTCCTCCCGGCACCGCTCCAGCTCCTGCCCGCTGCAGAAGGTCCAGTGCTTGCGCTGCGTGCTGCTGTGGTACATGACGACGATACTGATGACGCCGGCGCGCACGCTTACGGGGCTACGGTTTCCGGTGCTGGCGGGAAGCTGTTGGGAGGTGTAGTGCAGCCGCGGGGAGGTGGCGGAGGCCGGAGGGTGGCTGGCGGGAGGGCGGG
>JAOEHY010001942.1:0-10815 GCA_025447955.1 Psilopsiagon aurifrons
AAACCAAACACACACACACAAAAAACCAAACAAACAAAAAAAACAAACAAAAAAAACCCACACAAAAAAACCCAAGCAAAAAATCCAAAAGCAAACTACAGATTAAACAACTTCTTTCTTGAGTTGTGCTTCAACCATGTTTCCTCTCTGAGGTAATACTGAAAGTCAGCAGACAGAAAGACCAGAGAACTTTGAACTTCGTGCTTTTATGAAGCTGAAGACTTCAAAATTTTTCATGTGTCTACAATTTTATCTTTTCTCAAAACTAGGCAAGTCCATAATATGTTGGGTGAACTACTGGCTGACAGGCTGGGCTCCAACAGTTATAGTAAATAGGGTTACATCAAGCTGGTGGCCAGTCACTAGTGAGTATCCAGGGCTCAATTATAGGGGCAATTCTCTTCAATGTTTTTATAAATTATCTGTATGCATACGTCAAATGCACACTGAGTAAGTTTCCTGGTGATGCTAAATAAGGAGGAGCTGTGGACTCCCTTGAGGGTGGAGAGGTCTTACAGAGAGATCTAGATGGACTAGAGAGCAGAGCAATCACTAGCTGTATGCAATTTAACATGGGCAAGTGCAGGATTCTCCTCTTGGAGGAGGTTAATCCTGGTTATATGTACAAACTGAGGGATGACAAGCTGAAGAGCAGCCCACAGAAAGAGATCTGGGGGTTTGGGTTGATGGCAAACTGAGTATTGGTCAACATGTGCCCTGGCAGCTAAAACATTCATCTGTGTCCTAGGGAGCATCAAGCACAGCATTGCTAGCTGGTTGAGGGAAGAGACTGTCATCCACACTGCACTGATGTGCTCACACCTTAAGTACTGTGTGCAGTTGTGTATGCCTCAATATAAGGACATCAAACTATTACAGTGTGTCCAGAGAAGGGCAACCAAAATCATGAAAGGTCTGGATGGCAAGGCTTGGGAGGAGCAGCTGAGGTCACTTGGAAAAGAAAGCTGGGGTGTGACCTTATGGCAGTCTACAACTTCCTCAAGACAGGCAGGGGATTTGGAGCTTCTGATCAACTCTCTCTGGTGACCAGCAATAGGACATGAGAAAATGTCAAGAAGCTGCATCAGGGGAAGTTCAGATTGGACATTAGGAAAAGTTTCTTTACTGAAAACGTATCCATCCCTGGAACATGCTTCCCAGGGAAGTGCTCACAGCACCAAGCATGTCAGAGTTCGAGTGTCTGAATGATGCTCTTAGTAACATGGTTTAGTGTTAGGTAGTCTTGTGAGGAGCAAGGAGTGAGACTTGGTGGTCCTTATGGGCTCCTTCAAGCTCAAGATGATTTTATGATTCTATTAATCTGCTGTGTTAAAAAAAAAAAAAAAAAACCAAAAAAACAAAAAAACAAACAAACAAAAAAAAACAAACAAAAAAAGCAAACTACCAAAAAATGAACATTTGTCATTTACAACTAAATTACCAGATGAAAGTACTAACAATGTACTTGGAATGGACTGCCATCATAAAATCTTACACTTATGCAACAAGCCTGTATTGGTATGCACTTTTATGATGTGGCCAAGCTTTTTCTATTAAAAGTATTTATTACATTTGAAACTAACTACACCTACATACTCAGTTGAATTGTATACTCAATTATATTGACCACATACCATATATTCAACATATTAACCGCGGCTGGTTAGTTGTGGCCCAATTGCAAGACTGTGAAAATTTTCTCTTCCCCCAAATTGCTACCCTGAAAAGCTTCTGTACTGGAAGGAAGCTTTGAGAAGTTTGGCGGACTAAATTAGAAATCCAATTAAAAAAATAAATTAAACCAAATTATATGTACTTTAAATTGTGGGAGCTGCATAAAAATATGTATTTTACACTAAGTCTTCTATTAAAGACTTTTCTAAACCAACTTACGCAAACTGAATTTTACCATTTTATTACTATATGTATTCCCAAATTCACATAATAAAGTTGCATAAAGAAAAAGAAACACTTTTAAAGTAACTTCTATTTAGCATATGCTTTACTGCAAAGGTTTTTGGGGAATACCCAGACATTATTGTTTCAAAAGGCTGCTCTTCAAATTAAGAATTTGAATTATCACTACATTTTTCCATATCAGTACAGTGAGATTTTTGCAATTTTGTCATTCCTTTATCAACAAAACCATAATTAGAGCTCTTAAAGAAGCAGTGTAATTGCTATCCTCAAAGACATTTCCATAAAGACAGAAGTAAAGTATACAATTTTATAATTTCAGAGATAAATGTATCAAAATAAGTAAAGAAAAAATCATAACAAATAGAATAGTCTGAATATACAGAAAATTCATATATGGGCCCAAGTTATTTTACTGGTTTAACTTAGGACTTCTCATTAAAACCCAAGTGAAAATTTATTTTTATTACTGAAATAACGAATATTTCCATTGTTGGAGGTGTCCATAATTAGTATGATGCCTTCCTTTAAGTGAATTGGCTTATAAACACATTCTTATTACTTGGTGAAACTTTGTGTATAAATGGGACCTAAGTAAATCACGCTGAAAGCCTGTCCTTACCTCAGCATGGAAAGGTTAACAACTCTCTTTGAAGAAAAGGTCACCAATATCTCTTCACCCTCACCCTCAGGAGGCTAGGAAGCTTTGTCCTGGACAAATGTGGCTTTACTCAGCAGTGATAAATTAATTCCTCAGTGGACTTCCGTAAAAAGAGGGGTTTCTACAGCCTTCTTACAGTGTAAGGTGCTTTGAGGGAAAATACCTTTTCAGAAGGAAAACAAAAGCACAAGAAGTCCTTTGGCTTGTATCCTGTGAACTTTGTGGCTGAGTGTGTTGCTCTCTTTTCCCTCACAACTTAATGTTTGCATATTTTGGTGAGTCCTAACACAGGCAAGCTCCCTGACTTTTGTCACAATGTTACATAACAAAAATTCAGAATTCTTTACATCAGAAGACTTAGGTTCTGGAATTATTTTTTTTTTTTTTTTTTCCCTTGGGAATTCAAAACTAGATCATCAGCTAACCTTCAGATTTTCTTTCAGCAAGAAAACCTGAGCTACGTACAACTGAAGAAGAGCTCAAACAAGTACTTCTCCAACTGAAAATAATCTTCAGAAAATCCATGGCTTTCTGGCCTACCTTAAAAATTGCGAGTTTTTCCTAAATAACATTTCAAAGTACAGGAAATACATAGTTTCATATTTTCCTACTCCTTCTTCTATTTAGACCTCTTCACTGCAGCAAACACTACCTTTTCTCACTGCCTCCATAAAGTCTCCTACCATCTCTAAATATGACTTCACAGGAAGCAGGACCTAAAGCAGTCAGATTTAGAAAAGAAACAGCAGCTTTTCTATAGCATCTATCCTTTTAAAGGGAGAGATATACACCATATGTTTTCTTCAGGACAGATTCCATAAACTGAGACAAATTGGGCTGCATACCGCCCCAAGTCATTGTAATTCCATACCTCACAATACTGTGAAGATGCAAGACCATCGTTCAACTGAAGAAATTTCCACAACTTGAAGTTCTTTACTGTAAAGGTGGTGAGGCACTGCAATGGGTTGCCAAGGGAGATTGTGAATACTCCATCGTTGGCGGTGTTGAAGGCCTGGGTGGACATAGCCTTGGATGATATGGTTTAGTGTGAGGTGTCCCTGCCCATGACAGGGGGGTTGGAACTAGATGATCTTAAGGTCCTTTCCAACCCTAACTATTCTATCATTCTATGACTGTGTACATTCTCAGAAAGTTTGTGGATGGCACTAAGCTGGATGATGATGTTGATTCACTACCGGGAAAGAATTCCATTCAAAGGAATCTTTGCAGGCTTGAGAGGTGGCCAGTGAAAATCTCATGAATTTCAACAAGGCCAGTGCAGGATCCTGCACCTGCACTGAGGCAAACACCACTATTAATACAAACTGGGGGATGACTGTATTGAGAGCAGCCCTGCTAAGAAGGACTTTGGGATTGTGCTGGATGAAAAAATGGGTGTGAGCTGCCAACGCATGTTTGCAACCCAGAAAGCAAGGTGTATCCTGGACTGTGCAAAAAAAAAAACCATTGCCAGCAGACCAAGGGAGGAGATTGATGAGAAAATTAGCATGAGCTGGCAGTGTGCTCTTGCAGCCCAGAAAGACAACCGTATCCTGGGCTGCATCCAATGAGTGTGACCAGCAGGTTGAAGGAGGTGATCCTGCCCTTCTTCTCTGCTCTCGTGAGACCTCATTTGGAGTACTGTGTGCAGTTCTGGTGTCCTCACCATAAAAAGGACATGGAACTGTTGGAACAAGTCCAGAGGAGGGCCACAAGGATGATCAGGGGACTGGAGCACCTCTGCTATGAAGATAGGATGAGAAAGTTGGGTCTGTTCAGCCTGGAGAAGAGAAGGCTGCATGAAGACCTCATAGCAGCCTTCCAATATCTAAAGGGGGCCTATAGGGAAGCTGGAGATGGACTTTTCATTAGGGACTGCAGTGACAGGACAAGAGGTAGCAGGTTCAAACTTAAACAGGGGAAGTTTAGATTGGATATAAGGAGGAAGTTCTTTACTGTAAGGGTTATGAGGCACTGGAATGAGTTGCCCAGGGAAGTTGTGAATGCTCCGTCCCTGGTGGTGGTGTTGAAGGCCAGGTTGGTCATAGCCTTGGGTGGCAGGGTTTAGTGTGAGGTGTCCCTGCCCATGGCAGGGGTGTTGGATCTTAAGGTCCTTTCCAACCCTATCTATTCTATTCAAAAGACGGCCCTGAAGATGGCCAGAAGGCTGAAACATCCCTCCTGTGAAGACTGGCTGAGAGACTCTGGCTTGTTCAACGTGGAGAACGCTCCACAGGGACCTACTAGCAGCTTTCCAGTACCTGAAGGGGGCCTGCAGGAAAGCTGAAGAGGAACTTTTATACAACGGCACGTAGTGATAGGACAAAAGGTAATGACCCTAAACTGAAAGAGGGGAGATCTAGATTAAATATTAGGAAGAGGTTTTTTACTGTGAGGATTTTGAGGCAGTGGCGTAGGCTGCTTAGGGAAGCTGCGGTTACCCCATCCCTGGAAGTGTCTAAGACCAGGTTGGATGGGGGTTGGAGCAACCTGACCTAGTGAAGAATGTCCTTCCCTGCGGCAGGGAGGTTGCGACAAGGCGATCTTTAAGGTTCCTTTCCAACCCAAACCATTCTATGATGTTATGATTCTAATAACTGTTGAGGAAAGTAAAATATCCTTTAAATTTTCAGCAACACCACATCTTTCTCTATCAATGAGTTTTTCCAATGTGACAAATATTGAAGAGCTTGAGACGTTTTGTTCAGGCTATTTTATTTTAACAAAATTAACAAAATGGTAATTGTAGATAGGTAAATTTCATTTTGATCATTACTGTAGGGATACAGATGCCTTTCAATGAATCTTCAGGAGACGAAATATTTTGTCATAGCATAAATTGGTTTTAAAATGTAGCTCTAATAAATTTTTGCTTACACTAATTTATACCTAACTGTTGACATCAAAATCTAATCACAGAGAGTTTTTCAAATATGGTACAAGAATAATAGCATTCTTTGGTGCTATTCACGTGAAATAGCACCAAATAGTCTTTGGTGACTTCACGTGATTTATTTTTTCCTGACAGTAAAAGAAAAAAAAAAAAAAGTTTCATAATGCTTAATTGCAAAATGGGATAGAAAATTATGAAATTATTTTTAATGGAATCTACTTGATCACTTTTTAGGAAATACTTACCCATTATTATATTATATTTCAACAAGCCTGAAGCTTATACCTTTATTGTGACCCAGTGTCAAATTGAAGACCACAAATGTATTTCAGTGAATTTAAGGTTTCTATTTTTTTTAAGCTACTTGGTGATATTTTGATCTATGTTTCAGAAAATCCTGCAGCGTTCCACTTACCTAAAATCTTGCCAAGTGTGAGAGACTTAATTGCATTGAATTCTGTGCCTGAAATCAGAACAAACTCCATTCTTTCATTCTGGTTAACCTGTGGAATGGTTCAGTGAAGAGCAAAGGGGAATAATGGGGGAGATATTAGACAATGCATGCAAAAAATAGCAGATATAATCAAGGTTAAAAATGAAAGGACTGAGGGCAACATTTGTTAGCTACAGCATAAAAACTATTCCAGAAATACATGATCAGCTTCACCAGATCACTGATTATAGCTGCAATACATCCTAAATATCCCACTTAATAAACCTTTATTTATCTTATTGGTTTGTCCAGTTCTGTCTTTTTCATCTGAGATGAACAAATGTAGTAGACGTTCAAAAACATGAAAAAGGTTATTTTCATTAAAAAAGGTTTTCAACATGTAGCTCATAAAGATCAAATATTCTGCAAATTCTCTGCCCCCAGGGTACTTTAAGAAATAATTGTTTTCAAGCCTTGTATCAATGCATAATTAAGCAAACTCAGCTCTATTCTCAAACTACTAACTTGCAACATCTAGATTTTTAAAATTATAATATTAAAAAATTAAGATTTCTTTACATGTTAGTATCTAGTATTAGCAAATCAAATCTTGGTCTTTTATCATAAAATTCCCACAAAAAATAACAAAAGTCTTTTCCTTAATAGTCACATTGTTTTCATGTGAAAGGGTCCAAAGAAAATAAGATAAATAGATAGGCTTAAATTATTATCTAGATGCTAATTGTAATGTAGTTTGAGATGTAATTTGAAATAGAAACCAGAATTTAAGACCCCCCCAAAAAAATCAGTAGTCATACACATTTCATAAATGTTGAAAAATTAATCATCAATTAATTGATTTTTCATATATAATTGTGACATATGGACCTTCTGGAATAGACAAAATGAATACCAAAGGGACTGTCTAATGTAGATTTTCACTGTGCGTCATAAGTTTGCTATCCTTTGCTTTATTCACGTGAGATACTGAAGTACAGTTTATCAGAGGTAATTGCTTTGTAACCATTTACTTAAGTTTGATTGAGGTATTCGATTTTTTTTAAGATAACCCACTTTTTGGTTTGGTTTGTTTTTTGTCTAATGGTATTACCTCTACAAAGAGCATTTCCTCCTCTCTATCAATCTTCACATGTTGCAGTTGTCCATCAGCCATGCTTTTGAGACTGATGCTGAAGATATCAGGATCTTGATGGCTATCTAGCTTGTACCTGATCTGTAAACTTCCTGCAGGGTTAAATAGAGTAAAACGATTAGTACACTGCATACACCACAGACAGTGCAGATCATATACAATGACTCCTGCTTCACAAGAAGAACAAAGCAATGTTTGAATTATTTTTAAAATTAAATATGAGAAATCTACATAAGTGAGAAATTAAAAAAGGCAACAGGAAAAGTAATAGTAATGCTGGAGGTAGGAAGTATTTGCAAAGAAAGCCATAAGCTGTCACAATTCTCCAAAATTAGTTAAATTGTGCAGAGATTTTAGTAAGTACTTTTATAATTCAGTTCAGAAAGGGTTGGTCTGATAACTAGTATTAATGTTACTTATTAAATGGAATTCAGTACTGTAGAAGTACTGTTTTGAATAATATTTACACTGTTTAGACCTGTAAACTCCTGGACATTTGCCATTTCACTTGGATGCAGTTAATAACTTCTAGCCCACTTTACATTTCTTGTTAACACCCAGTGTACTGTCACAGACTGTAACACGCAGACTCTGCCACAACAAAACACAGGCACAGCATAGTTTTCATGTAAGAGATTTTCTCTCAGCTGTAGATGGGCAGACTACAACTTTATACTCATCTTTTGTAAAGCAAGGCCCAGGCCATGCCCAGACCAGTCAGGAGGAAAATGTGTTCCACTTCACATGATGGGGAGGGTGCTACAGTTATTCTACATTCAAATCTGTATTTGGGCAAGCAGAGAACCTTCTCTGAGCACAGAGCCACTGCGACTGTATTGTCTCTGATAAACCTAAAGATTCACCTCAGTCTGTGAGTTTTTTTAAATAAATAAAAAATGTAATAAAAAGATCTAGACATAAAGAAAAAATGAAAAGAAAGACATAGCTAACACCCGATGTTCAGCATAAATTGAAACATCGACGTTATGTGTATTTTCACAGGAGTGTATAAATGTATGGTCATAGGTATATAAGTGACTTAAGAAACTACTTGAATGCAATGACCCATTTTAAAAAGTATTTCATTATTTATCAGGAGAGTGTCAATTAACATGGTGAGTAGCAGACAGATCAGATATATCTTTTTAATTTCATTTAAAAACTTTAAAAAAATATTCTACTTATTTCTAGGGAATTTCCAGAAATAACTGTTTCTGTCAACATGATAAAAATCAGTAGTAAAAATTGAAACTACAGTGGAAGGAATGCTTTTCATGTGGAAAACACTGCTTAGTGCAGCTGAAAAATAAATATATCATTTAAAGCAATAACAGAACAATGCTTAGTTTGTGATTCAGGTCTGTTAATCAGAATTGGCATTTATTAGTGTTTCCATATGACATATCTGAACACTCACCATTTCTGGTGAGAATGACTGAGAGGTATTCCTTGTAGAAGGAGCTGACATAGAGAAGTAAGCTTGGTGTCCGTGTTGTTCGGAAGGCAAACGTAATTGCTTCTCTGTTCAGTGTCATGTCAGCATAGAAAGAAGAAGCGAGAGAACTGGAATTTTTAGCTAAGGTGTAGTATTCTTGGAAATTGTATGTCACAGAAGTGCCAGTCCCAAAATAGGCAGAGATCTCTGAAACAAAAAGTAATTAGATTTTTAAATATCATGCACAACAGGACTACCTCTCTTTACTATTTATTTTTGCTACAGAAGATAAAAAGTATTCTTAAGGATTGTAATAAAGCTGAAAATAAAATATAAATGGAACAAATATTTGGGACTATAGCAAAAAATAAGACCCAGCATGGGTAGGTAAGTGTCTTAATATCTGTTGTATGAAGATACAACAATTTGGTAACCAAGTAAGTGTCTTTGGTACACTTAAATTAGGTAAGTGTAACACCAATTAGGTGTCTCAATGTCTGTTTTATGAAGAGCTTCTTTTTGTCTAGTTTTAGACATGCTCTCTGTTTTGTTGGGTTTTTTTTCCCTCCCCTTGTTTATCCATGTCCTCAAGACCAATATGTCCTCTCTTGCATGTATTATTCTTATAGGATATCCCACACTTTCAGCAACATGAGCCATTTTACCCATGCAAGTATAATAAATACAGATTATGACCATTAGGCTCTTCAGCTGTTTGCAGGGTAGGAGGAAAGGATCATTCCTCACCCAATGACATTAATGCCACAGGTGAGCTAAGGTATGGAAGAACTTCACATGACCCATTCATACTCCTAGTGGCAGTGGTGGCTGGATAGATAGATGTCATGCTAACTAATTTAGAGGAACATGGAGTTATGACGCTTAAGCCACAAGGTACTGTGCATAAATCCTTTAATACACTGAGGAACCAAACAATTTTTAAAAGATTGGAATTATATTCAAATACAAAAAGTTCTAAATTCACATTCTTAAAATTAAAATTTGACAACTTATGGGCATAGAATCATAGAATGGTTTGGGTTGGAAGAACCTTGAAGACCACCTAGTTCCAACACCCCTGCCATGGGCAGGGATGCCTTTCACTAGCCAGTTTCCATGATGCTAATTAGATTGTTTACCAGTACGACATCATCATCAAAGAATTCCTTTAAAATGGCTGAAAAATTAGGCTCAGCCCTGTTGCTAATGTTTCCACTTTGTTCTCACAATAAAAAGAATTTTACCTTCTGCATCTCCTTTCCCAAATTTAGTCTCAGTTTTCAGATTAAGACTTACAAGACAGAAAGTAAAAAAAAATATTCATAAAGATATAATTCATAACTTAATATTAAAGAATCAAAGGAGTTGCGCAACATTAAATAATGATGCTAATCTCTGTGTGATGTTGCTTTAAGCAGAATGTTGAACACATCTCTGGAAGACAGTGTTTAGCAAAACAGATCTATTGAACAAAATGAGTTAAATGTTTTTCTACATTGAGTAATACAAATATTTTACAAGCATTTACGCATCTCTTTAAACTGGTGTCAAGATCTTGTTCTGAAACATAAGGTCTTATTTCAATAACTGACTAAAAGACATGCTTGCCTTTCTTACAGAACGGCCCAGCATAGGCAGAGAAAGTGCAGTCACAGGAGAATCCACTGTATTTCTCTTTACATTTTCCACCATTGTGACACAGTTTACCGTAGCTGCTACAATGTCCTGGACAGCCTGGTTCAACTCCCGGTGTTATCTTTGCTCTCTCTTCCAGGTCAAGGGCCATTCCATTCAACTGTAATGAACGAATACATCCCAAAAATCCTTTCTGCCTGGATGCTGTCCCACCTGAAATAAATTCATATGATCTTTTAAAAAATTAAATGCATTGAGGTGCAAAAACCTCTTTATACTTTACAGCCCCTGAAAAGTATATTATGAATTTTCAAGTTTCAAGCTTATGCATGTATAAATACTTATAAATAGCTTAAAAGCATACCTGATTTCTTTTTTGTAATTGCAGCAAACAGTTGAAGATATGTAGAATTTGGAGAGGAGAAGACAGGAGAAGAGAGAAAGAGAAAAGGAAGAGAGAAAAAAAGAGGTGAGGGGAAAAAAAGAGAAAAAAGAAAAAAAAAAGAGAAAAAAAGAAAAAAAAAATAGGGAAGGAAAAATAGAATAAAAGAAGATGGAAAAAAAGACAAATAAAAAGAATAAAAGGAAAAAAAAGAAAAAATATGAAGAAGAAAGAAAGAAAGAAAAAGAAAGAAAGAAAGAAAGAAAGAAAGAAAGAAAGAAAGAAAGAAAGAAAGAAAGAAAG
>JAOEHY010001943.1:0-34008 GCA_025447955.1 Psilopsiagon aurifrons
GAATAAGGAGATAAACCAGGTAAAAGTGTCTTCTGTGGAGTTTTTTTTGGGGTTTAGGGGTTTTTTGTTTTAGGCATTCCTTTCTGATATATGTTGGGTAAGCTGCTATCTGTAATATCATTTACATAAAACAGCTCCTGAAATTTGCAGCCAGAATAAAAACCATCTCAAGTCAGGATGAATATCTGTGGATTTGGGATCTATACCTCTTAACATCCTGTACTGCTGAAGTAGACATAAAACCAGCTGAATGGGGCATGGCTTCCGTGTCCTGTGCTCTATTGATTTCCATTACTGAATCATTCCTTTTCTCCCAGCCTAAGGTATGAAAAGCCAAGTTTAAATCATACAAGACGTAAGAGTCTGAGGTATAAGGAACTGGGATGCCATCTTTGTACATTTGCTTGATATTTGGTCTGTGCTCCTTGATTGTGCCTGAGAGTGTCGCCATTCAATATGTATATGTATCTTATAAGCATGTCTGACAGTCTCCTAAATATACGAGATACAGGTCTCTACTTGAAACTGTCATGAGTTTGTTTTATGCTTTGAGAAGCATAAATAAAATGTTTAATTTTTTAACTTGCATATCAAGGTCATTTTTCTTCAGAAAACATGTGCAATTTGTTTAGTCATGTACCATCTGGATGTTTATAAGCAAGAATCAGTTACATTTAACCAAATGTGGTATTTGTATTTCTGTTGAAATGCAGTGCTGCTCAGGACAGGGAGTTGGTGCTTATCTTGTGTATCTGGTTTAACATGTCTGTTTTACAACAGCTTGCTAAGGACTCTCTCTTCTGCCTTCCAGTATGCAGCCTGCGTGCACACATGCGCGCTTATGTGTCAGGGGGAAGGTTGTGAAGGACAGAAAGAGGAAGAGCCGCCCGTCATGCTGATTTTACAGATACATGACTGTATCAAGCTTAGCAGACTGAGGAGCTGTTCCTTACTTGTGGTAGTTTGGAGAAGGGAATATTTGCAGGAATGAAGTGAGTGGAAAAGTCATATATAATCCATATTTTACCAACCTCTGCATTACAAGTTTTATGTTTTAGCTTAAATATTAAATTCTGAAGACAATAATGAGTAAATAATTCTCTTTTGCTCTGCAGATATCAGTCAGGAAATCTAATCATTCTGGACTTCCAGTCTTTTTAAAAGGAGTTTTAAAAGTATCCATTGGAATTATTTGGGTTTTTATTTAGGAATTATTTTCCCTGAAAAATACAGTGAAATGGAGGAAGTTTGCACACGTCAAGTTGAATGAGTTTTTTTCTATCTAAAGCAGCAAAGTGATTTTTATTGATTGGGATGCCTCTCTGATGCTGTTGATAGGTGTAGCTTGTATGGGCAATAGAGAATGCCATGTGCAGCCAATCAAAAGAAAATAAAGCTTATATTTTAGAAGCTGGTTTTGGTTTGGTTTGTAGTGGTTCGTTTATTAAGTTTAATTCTTTGTTAAATCTATGTAGTTGTGAACCTGATAGTTTAATCCATTTTTCTAAAGAGCTCATGAGAAAACGTGCTTTTTTTCTTTTTAAGCATGAGCTCAGTATTTTTGGTTTGAGGTTTGTTTGGGTTTTTTCTGTAACTCCCAAATGAACAGTATTTCATTTGATACTGATCTAAGACCCATCAGGATCTGCCTGATCCAACTTTGATGGTTGATTTAAACCTAATTTAGTTGTTTCTTTTTTCATCATTTTGAAAATAATAGTTGTATCAGCAGTCATCTTTGGCTATAAATTTAGGTAGCTGTCATTGTTCTATGGGTATATACCTTACATAATTAAAGAAACCTTTCTGTAAACTTTTTCTATTCCCTTCCTATGATAACTAATGGTACCAAAGCTGCTGAACCAGAAGAAAAACTTAGCACTCTGTTTCCAAGATCTTGAATCTGATTATGGGCTTGAAAGATACGCTCTCTGGAAGGCCAACTTTGTTAACGGGCACTGCAGGGTCAGAGGTAGGTTCTGCAAGTTAAGAATGGCTTGTGCAACTGAATTGTACCAAAGCCAAGCAAAACAGGTGAGCATTTGTTTTCCACAGTTACTAAAATAGTAACAGCCTTGAATACATCTGAGTTCTTTATAGGGGTGGTTCTGGGAAGGCTGACATGTCTTACTTGGCTTATCCATGTTGCCCTAGGAACTCATGATGAAAAAGGTCTTCTGGTGAGCTAGACCTCCAGGACTGAAAGAGAATCAGTAAATCTGGGCTACTTACAACATAATTTTTGTTCTAAGAAGTCTCCAGTGAAGGAGACTGTAACCGTTTTATACAGCTTCTTTATTGTGCTCTTTTTGCCCTTGATGTTTTTCCAGATATCTAACCTTTGTGTTCAGTGAGATAAGTTGATTTATATTCTCCCTATCCCAGTGAATGACCCACTATATTTGTAGTTCTTTGGTTGCTGGGTTATGGTTTCCATGTTCACCCATTTTCTCTAAGTCTTTCTTAAGGAAGCAGAATTTCAGCAGCCTTTTCTCATAGGTGGTATTTTTCTTCAGTTTATATCCCAATTCTTTATTCTTGACTCTTCAGTTGGCACATGGCTTCTTATAGTAGTGGCCTAGAATGAGGACATACCTACAGCAGAATCATTGCCAATGTAAGATATAGTGAGATTGTGCCTTTCCAGAATTCTGCTAAATAATGATGTCTGATGTTGGTGCTTCCCTGAATGAGGCTTTTCTTCTTGCACAGTAGTGTCATGATGTTGGCTTCTTTATGCCTTGTGATCTACTTGATTCAGTACAGTTGGGGGTCATTTTATAGAATCATAAAATAGTTAGGGTTGGAAAGGACTTTAAGATCATCTAGTTGCAACCCCCCTGCCATGGGCAGGGACATCTCCCACTAAACCATATCATCCAAGGCTATGTCCAACCTGGCCTTGAACACCACCAGTGATGGAGCATTCACAACTTCCCTGGGCAACCCATTCCAGTGCCTCACCACACTTACAGTAAAGAATTTCTTCCTCATATCCAATCTAAACTTACCCTGTTTGAGCCCGTTACCCCTTGTCCTGTCACTACAGTCCCTAATGAAGAGTCCCTCCCTAGCATCCCTGTAGGCCCCCTTCAGATATTAGGAGGCTGCTATGAGGTCTCCACGCAGCCTTCTCTTCTCCAGGCTGAGCTGTTCCGCTGTTACTTAAGTAGGGCTTTTTGTCTGCAGTTGTGGGGCCTGTGGTGCTTTATGCTGTCTTCCTTGGATTTCATTGTTTTGATTTTGGCAGGTAGTTCTCACCACTATCGAGCTTTGTGCTGCTTGCTTATTCCATTCCTTATTCTTTTGTCCAAAACATGACTAAGAATATTAAATAGTATACCTGTAGAACCTCACTATAAATGCTATCCTACATCCAGAGCTGACGGTTGAGAGCTACTAAAACTGAACAAGCAAAATCTAATTTTGAACTTCATTCTGCACAACTTTGTCCCAGTCAAAGTGTAGCTTGAGTGAGGGAATGTATTTTTAATTTCATTGCAAGTCAAGGCTTGGGCTGTGTATTGCTTTTCTCCGAGTTGCTAGGATAATTGGTCCATTCAAGAGAGAAACTAGACTGTGTCAAGCCTATTGTCTTTATTCTTTAATGCTCCCAATTGTTAAATAATGTTATTCTAGTATCTTTCTGAAACCTGAGTTAGGCTGTGACTCATCTACTACTTCCTGAAATTTTATGTGCTGTTTTGGGGTTGCTTTTTTACTTTTTCTTTTTTTCCCTCTTCTGCAGTACTTGCTGACCTCTTTTTTCTTCCTGTAGTTCTCTCAACAATTTGTTTCTCAGGGTGAATTTCTTTAGATGCTGTTGATTGTCAGATATATAACATTCACTAGCCTGGTCTGTTTCTTATTCTAATTTGTCCTTGCATCCCCTTGTTTAATTTGGTTACACGGTATTAAACTTCTGTGTGAAGATTGAAGCAAAGAATCCTTTATGCCATCTGGTATTTGCTTTCTTTCCATGTTTGATAACGGGTATACTTCTTTCCTTCTATTTCGATGTTCAAGTACTTTCCTTTGGGGCATAAGTAATGTATGCTTCAATGTGTTTAGCTTTTTTATTTTCTTTCTTTAGTGGAAATAGCATCTTTGCTTTTAGTGCCACCAGTGGCATTCTTGCTCATTGTGTCTTTTCTAGGGAAAATGATTAGCTGTCTTAGACTAAAAGCTACTGAGATTTGAATAAACACCTACAATTAGATTAAGTATGTTAGAAGAGAAGTCTAGCTGATAAGAAAGCTCTTTTATTGCCTGCAGAGTGATGAGAAGTTGCATTTTATGTCATGTAACTTTTTGTAACAATTTTCCCTTTACTGTTGTGACAGCCCACTGTGCCTGTTCCTGTGATAAAGTGTCTGTATGTTTCATCTTGAAAGTCAGGTTAGGATAGCATGCTTTGCAGAAAAGTTTCTCAGTATCAAATGATGTCTAGTTAGCTGGTACAGCCAGCTGCAAAACATTTTCAAAGTAGGCTAGTGGAACAAAACATTAAGTGATCATTTTTAATGCTTTCATGCAATAGCTTATCCTAGTTTAAGTAGGACAGAGAGATCCCGAGGATTGTCTGTGATGTGCATTCCACTGGTATGTGGTACGTTGATGTAGAGCAGGCTTGAACTTGGAGAGTTCAGCTGGAGAATGTTATTGGTAGGCTTTCAGCTGGCAAGCTTTCCATCAGAAGTCAGATTGAAGAATACAAGATACAACCTTGATGTCCCCTACAAGTCTTTTCTTGTTTTCGTAAGACTTGGGAGGTGGAGAGGAAATGAACAATTGAAAATTTACCTGTTTTAACTTACTAGAACTTTGGGACTTCAAACTTTTCCATAATCCTTGGAAATACTTTATCTGAGCTGCACAAGTCAAATGACAGTGCTTGGTAGAAAAAAAAATATGTGAATGAGTGGGAGGTTTAAAATTTACTTTCAAAATAGAGTTCCTAACTCTAAAAGCTGGAAAAAAGTTGCTTTGACACACTCAGCAAAAGGAAGGTTGTTTCTTACAAACATCATTGAATTCTTTTTCAGAATGAGGGTTGTAAGCTTGGATTCTGTAGCTGAATAAGGGAAAAAGAAACGGTCAGGGCTTGCAATTAGTAATATGCATCTTTTCTGGATAGCTGATGGAGACTAAACTTTTTCAGCAAAGCACATAGTGTTTTCCCTACTTAAGGAGGACATCTTCACGGGGCTGACTCTGAAAGGAAGCAAGTTCTAGAATGCTGTAGCCTTCTGGAAAGATCACACGTAAGTGCAGAACAAATAAGACAGGTCAGAAGCAAGCTCCTTCCTGCTTGATCGCAAAACTAGCTATGCCAAGCGTTCACTTCATTTTGTGCAACGGTAACTGTGCTGCTGCCTCAGTATGATCCTCATGTTTTGCATGTGTGTTTTTGCATATGTGCAAGAAGAACCACAGTTTCTACAGGATGGGGACAGAGGAGCAGCCTGGAGGATCCAATCCTTTGTGGGACTGAAAGTTGGGAGAGGTCACTTCCCCATGAATCCCAAGGATCTGGGCATCAAAAACACTGTAACCACTGCCTTCTCTGCAGACTTCCAAATGCTGCCTCCTCAGGGGATGATGTTGAGGAAGTTGAGCTTCCTGACCCCTGCTTATATGTAGCACGTTGTTATCTAGGGAATGTAAATTGCTTGAAACCCATATGTTTCTCAGACGGTATTTTTAATATAGCTGTGATGCTGAGCATCAGTGAACCACAGTTTGTGACATATAGAGAAGAATTTCTAACAGCAGTGTGCAAGAGGTTGAGGCCTTAAGACTGGTTGTTGGAAATGTAACATTTGATGGCTGCTTTAAAAAACTATCTGCGAAGATGAATTTGGGCTTTATAAAGGTTCTGGTACTGATTATTTCTTCTAAGGGCAGACTGTTGTGCTGTGTACCAGTTGTCTTCAGGAGACTTGATGCTGGCCTCATCTGTTAAATGTCGTCTGGAAAATAGGGCATTCCCTTTAAGGGAATGATTAAATAGGGACACTGCCTCAAGGGGTAGTTTTCTGCACATTTATACAGTGACTGATAAAACCATATGGGTTTTGTAAGTCTGATCTAATTGAATCAGCTTTTATTGAAAGACAGAATTGCTAGAAATGCACTGAATGGATGAATTCCAAGTAAGTGATTCACGCTGTAAACCAGATAGGAATATGAAAACACTGGCTGAAAGTTAGAATACAGATATACATAGAAGGTCTAGAAATTGCATTGTTACTCTGCAATATGCATATGGCTCTATATTATGTTTTCCCATACAGACCACTAGCTCTACTGTTTGCACTGTCATAATTATTCAGTTGTATTATTTGTGGAGGCAGTGTAATGTACTGTTAACATTCTAGGATATGACAGAAGGGATGGTAATGAGGAAAAATAAATTTGGATAAGAACGTAAATTATCAGTGTTGAAGATGCATTTAATCATGAACTGCTTCAGTGTAGAAATAAAGACTAGTTTCTCACAAGATGGCTTTGTGTGGTGATTAGTGTGAGCATATTCATGTGACATGGCAAGCTAAACATAGTTTAATCTGATAGTTTTTATTCTATGAATAGCTTAATGGAGTACTGATGACTGAGGGAGGGTGAGCTGATCTGTGTCAGAATCCTAAAGCTGCTGCTTCTGCTAGTGATTTAATTGCTAGCAATCGCTGTACTTGCATTACGGGAACGGGTAATAGGAAATATTCTTTGCTTTTCATAATGCGACTTCAACTGCTAAAAATCGGGAGTGGCATCATTACATGACCTGTTAACTTCTGTGTGGACCACAGTTTGCAATGTCTAAGGGGCACAGTGTTTGCAGTACTACTTACTATACTAAATATACTTGGTATACTGAAAATTTCCCATTTGCTTAAAATAATATTAACTGATGTGCTTATGCAGAAATTGGCATCTCTTCTCCCCTCCTCCTCCTTTCTTCCCCTTTTCTGTCTTCTTTGGGTTAGGAGGTTGTGGGCTGATTGTGCTTGTTCACAAAAATCAGCAGTGATAATGGAACAAATGTTCGTGCTGGGTTTTTACTGAAGTTGAAAAA
The DNA here is from genome assembly GCA_025447955.1 of Psilopsiagon aurifrons. Taxonomy (NCBI): domain Eukaryota; kingdom Metazoa; phylum Chordata; class Aves; order Psittaciformes; family Psittacidae; genus Psilopsiagon; species Psilopsiagon aurifrons. The sequence continues at coordinate 7,079 of JAOEHY010001943.1, forward strand.
GCAGTTTCCTTCATTCTGGAATACTGTTTCATCAGTACTTTGGCAGCACCTAAAAGCTCTTGTTGCACCTGGTGCCACGAAAAGAGCTTGTGGAATAGGTGTGATACTCCATTAAAAGGTAAATGTGATTAAAATAGTAAATTTTTCTTATGTATCAAATCTAGGAAAAAAAAAGTTGCTAGTTGAAAAATTGCCTGATAGAAGAAAATATAAAATCTCAAAGCTTTGTAGCTACTTATCTGCAAATATGTGGGGCGATATGTGTGTTTTGTGATAATTTTCTTTATTTGGGAATGAGTGTTTTGCATTTCACAAAAATAGTCCTCCGCTATTGAAGTCTGAAAAATGTTTCACACTTTTCAGTGTTTATGGTCAGAGTACCACTTGAAAATATCATTGGCTTCTTGAGGCGTGAAGAGAGATCTGTAAAAAAGATGCAGATATGGATAGGGTACAAATAGGGAATTTTTTGTCTTGGTTTCTGTATAGCCCGATTGTATGTATTCACACCTTGACAATACAGATTTGTGCATAAACTGAAATGAATGGCCTGAAATGAACAGCCAAAAATGTAAGACTCAAACTTCTGCCTTCTTCCTCTTAGTTTATTAAGATTCTGCCGTTCACTGTGTGTCAAATTGACTGTTGGCTGTCTGCATCATTATGTGTGGACAGTGCACGTGTCTCTGTTCTATTGATTTCTTTCTATATTGGAAAGAAATTAAGTAACAATTTCTTGACTCTTAGGAAATACTTTACCTGTGCATTTGTAAGCTGTGATAACAAGAGGACAATGCTAAATTAAATTTGGTTCCATTTATTTTATTTAAAGCTGTCAACACCATTGCAATGTCCATATGAATACAGGCCTTGGCCTTTCAACGTTTTTCATGGATTCCTAGTCTTTAAAAACACCCAATGAGGCAATCTCTCTGAAGTCAAGTCTTTTGCAGGCAGAGGGTGGCTCAAAACAAGGAAGATTTGGGTAGCTGTGTGTATGTTTAATTTTTCTGTATGTCTAGTGAAGTTGCTTACATTTGCTATTATTGAAGCCAGTTACAGAGGGAGGTGAAAAAACAGGGATATAGATGCAAAAATCATTAGCATCATTGTAATTTGATTTGCAGAAAGACTTCTGAAAAAGAGAAAACTTGCCTGAGGAAGAAGGAATGTTAACTACTTGATATTTAAGTAACTTGTTATCAGTATATAAAGGTGGGGGGAGGAATATAGCTATTAAAAAGAAGTGACTAGTGGATGGGAGGAAAGTTCATTTACTTCTTAGTAACTTCTACTTCAAGGTGTTGTGTTCTTACAGAAACTGAATTTGAAATATATATGTGTATGTGTGCATGTGTGTGTATTTATATATGTAATTCTAGAGCCATTTAGACCTTCTGGCATCTGAATCTGTATCATCAGTCCATCATGGAAAAGTCACATTCCAAAGCTGCTGGTTGTAACCTGTCTTGTGATCTTCAGAGTAAAAAGCTGTCTAAGCTGTGTAACAGTTACGGTTAGAACTTTGCATAATTAATATCTTTTTGCATAATTAATGTCTTTTTGCAAACATGCAGGAAGCATATCACACTAAAATGTTGCTGCAATATTTAACTATAGCTGTACCCTATAAAAGTTACTGACATTAAATGCCATAAGAATGGCTCAGAACATTTATGCCCAAGTGAAGATATTCCAATAGCATGTTACAAGAGTAGTCTTTCACGTAGAAAATCTCCTACTTAAAACAACTTTTCCATATCCTTCTTTTTGTCTGTTTGTTTAAAAAGCTATTTATTGTAAGATCATGCATCTTTCCAGCTGACTCCTTGCATACATCAGCTTGCTTTGGACAATAGGAACAACTTTTTAAACTAATAGCTCTAGTTCCTGTGTTATGATATATTTGAGAATGTGGACCATTTTAGTTGGAGAAATGAGGACGTGATGAAGGAGATGAGAAGGGACTAGCAAGAATATGATGATGAAGTAGAAAGTATGCAAAGATGAGTTTTTCCTCAGATTTCAGTAATGACCATGACCTAGAAAAATGGAGATTAGAGTATTACTGTGGATATCAGATTTCTATTAGCTTCTTGAGACATTAATACTTAGGATAGACGTGAATGGAAAATGATCTTCAAATAAATTGTAAGATATTTAAAGCCTGTACATTTGTACTGGGAAATGATCCAGTCTAATAATGAAAGAACAGAGTAGGATCTGAATGATTCAACTCTGTTCTCAACAAGACTTCGATGTGCTTAACTGCATTCTGTTTAGAGTTTTAAAAGACACGTACGTTCGAAACATCAGCAAAGCAAGATTTTTATTAGGGCTTCCTTAAACCTAACCTTATTTCTTCTAAGACAGAAGGAAAAATCAAAGGGGTATTAATCAGACAGAATGGATATTGGTAACTCTTGAAACACCCTGGAGAGTGGAATTCAGGGCGCTGGCTGAGTAGATTACTGGCAGAATGAGTTCTGCCGTCCTTGGTGGTGGAGCAGAGGAGATTGCAGAAGTATGAATGAAGCTGATGTTCAAAAACATGCTGGACTTACTACTTGAGTCTTGTGCAGTGAAGGTCTTAAAGCAACAAGACGCGAAGTAGAAGATGGGGGAGCTTCTGTTAACTTAGAAGCGTTTATTCTGTCCTCTGAACCAACTGAAAGGGAAGAATACTTTGTGTTTGAGAATAATGTGGATTTTCATTTTTGAGGAAAGTATTCTGTGACCAAGGGCGAGACAAAATCAGTGAGGTTTCTGTTCCAGCTATTTCTAACCTCTCTTTTTTGAGGGATAAATCTGCTGTCTTGAACAAAAGGTCAGTATCTCCCTGCAGGGAAGAGAAGTTTAGATAAATGTTACTGCTTATGGATTAGGGGTGCCTTTGAATAAAACCTCTGAAACCTGTTTAGGTTTGTTTGGGTTTTTCAGTTTTTTTACAATCTGTCACAATGGAAAAAAGGACAATTTGTGTGCAAAGTTGAAATTACAGAATATATAGGATACTATGTAGAGATTCTACATAAAAGCAAGCGAAGAATTTTGAAGAAATACCACAGACTTTGTTTTGCTCAGGAGCTGAGAATGAAAATATGATGGGAGATAAGATACTTCCGATCAGCCTGAAAGCTCAAACTGTTCTGATGAATAAATGAGTTGTGGTACATAATAGTTACCTCTTCTGTTTAATAGTATGTATGAACCTCTGATCTGTTTCATTAAATCTTTCTGTCATTTAAAAGGCAGCTTCTTAGTATCTGGAAGAGAAACCCAAAACAGACCAATACCATACTGGGCAGCTACGACATTACATCCTTCAGTAGGAGTACTGTTTCATAGGCAATTTCTTCCTGATTTCTAGGGTGGGGCAAAATGTGTATAATTTCACAAGTAACCAGGGAGTATGAGGAATTTGAAAACAGAAATTTATCAACTAAGTTAGGTAAGTAAAACTGGACTAGAATATTGCTCTAGTCAGTGGAGGAGGTGAGGCAAGTGAAGTGATCAGAGCTCAACAGCAGGCTTAAATATCTGACTTAACATGGTATTGTAAAAATTTTTACATACGTTGCAGGTGACACTTTCTTTACAAAATAGATGATTTGTACTGCAGAGAGGATAAGCCTTCAGCAAGGGCTTTTTGTCTGAATTGGAGCCAGGAGGTGAGTGGACCTGAGAAGAAGGAAAGGAAGGATCACATTAGAGTGGAAGCTCTACTTGACAGATACTATTCTGGATCCAGGTTATCTGTTGAATATTTTTCAGCTTGATTGACAGTGAGGTGACAGCACTTCCTTAATTTAGACATGTGCTGTTAAGATTGAGAAACTGTAATTTTAATACTTCTACAGTAATAAATATGCAAAGCAGAGGAGATGGAGCTTCAATAGTGTGCCTTTGAGTATGTCTTGTAGTCTTTGGAATATCTGGACTCTGCAAATCGTGTGTTATAGATGCCAATACATTTTTCTCACAGCAGGTTGGAAAGGTGTTATGTATTCAGCACTTGGATTTAATTATAGCATGTCTTTCCATGCAGGAAAGCATAGGTTATATTCTGAAGTATGTGGCTGCAGAGAGGATATAGGTACTGGTTCTGTGTGGACCAGTCCAAGTCGAGCATGGCTCACACCGAATCAAAGCTCAGCTGTTGGCTGTGCTGTTGGACTGTTGGTGTCTCTGTGCTGTGCTTCTCAGCACTCTTATTATCTTGGCTGCACCGTGTGCTGGTTGGCAGTCTTACTTGGTTGGCTCTGTGTTTTCAGGATACTCAGCACCAAACAGATGAATCCTCTCCTGACCTTCCACACAGGGGGGCATCATGCTGATGCAGGACTTGCTTGAGATGTAGGTCTGTTTGGGGTTGGTTCATGGAAAAATAACAGTTGCCCACATCATGCTCTTAATTTCCAGACAGTAGCAGATGGACCCTAGAGCTGGTTTGACAGATAAGTAGCTGAGGTCTGTCAGAATTTGAGCTTATACTCTGAGCAGTGCAGGAGACATGAGACTGCTTCATGGACTCGTGACGGCTGTAGAAGCAGCACTGTGCAAATGTAGTTGTGATCTGAATAAATTAAATAAACTTAGACCCCAAGATACCTCGGCATTAAGCCAGTTTGGTTGTCTGCATGTTTGGATGCACACCTTGGGCGACTGAGAGCTCACTGTGCTTCTGCTGCGTATGTTGATTATTAGTATTGTAAATTGATTTTTGTTTTTATTTTCTGCTTTGTGTAATGAGACCAACTTATTTCACCAGATCAAATTGGTCAGAATTCTTTTTACATAGGCGATTGGGGAATGCTAGGTGAGGGAAATTAAGGAATCATGTACTGCTGTGAGATGAACAAAATGACTTACGAGCAGGAAGGTGCTGTGTTGAGCTCTGGGAGAGGAAAATAACTTGGGGCAAAAGTTCCAGATATCATTTGGTGTACTGCACTGCATGTAGTCTTGAAATGAGTGTTGTTCATCTCTAAGAATGTAAATTGCTATTTTTTTGTTAAGTAATGCCAACAGTGAAAACTAGTCCATCTTTTTTCAGTATTAAATATTTGCTCACTTTAAGAGTATCAGTGTTGAAAGAGTTACTTCACACAGAACCTAAACAGACAAGTCTCTGCAGCTTCTGTAAATATACTCTGTAAGATCAAATCCTGTAAAAAAAAAACAAACCTGTGGTCACATCCAGCAATGAGGAATAGAGTTAAAATTATGATGTCCTTGTCTTTTAGCATTAATGGAAATTGCAGAGAAGACAAAAACAGTGTCCTTGAGTGTTTGTGTTACTGTCTGTTGGCTTTTTTAAAAAGCAGAAATATAAGTTTTCTGTATTTTTCAAAGGAGAAGGAGATTATGAAGTGAGTATTTGTATGCAGGACCTTGAAAGCAGCATTGGAATTAAATAATTAATAAAACCATAATGGATGAGTTTAGAACAGAAATGTATGTAGAAGTATGGCTGTTGTTGACATAGGAGAAAGGTAACACTGGCTGTAAAGGAAAACTAAGTGATAGAGAAGGAGAGGCATAATTTTTGGAGTTGTGATGTTTTGTGATCTCTTGGAAGCTCAGGAAATCAGTTTGTTGGTACAGCTGCAGTGCTTAGGGACTAAACCATAACGGTCACCTCTGTTGGAAAGAGTTGATAGCTCTTATCTTTTGTAATAGTGTATAATCTCTTGATGAGTGTTCCACTTAAAATGATTGAAGTGAAATTAAGAGATAAAAATGAGAAGTTTTGAGGGGCTAAGCAATATGGATTGTATTTATGGACATTTCTTCCTCTAGTTCTAGCTTCTTGAGTTGTAAAGTCACTCCCAGAGGCAAAAATTCTTGTAATCATAATGCAGAAATTTATAGAGCTTCTTTCTAAAGAAAGAAATGCTCTTGAGTATGCTCAAAAAGCATATTATTGTAAACATTGATAAAGTAAAAGGCAGTGTTAACATTGTCTATATCTACTTAATCTGTAGCAGCGCAGCCTATTACAAGGAGTCTTTAACTCGTTTTGAAAACCAGTAATTTAAAATGTTGTATGTTGGCAAATCATCAAAACCAATTTCCTGTTACAGGAATAGTTTTTCTTACATTTATCTTGTCTGAGGGAAAGCTTTCTCTCCATGAATTTTTTCATGCTTGAATGACATGATTCAGCTCCTGCTAAATCATGAACAATTCTATCAGGTTAAAGCTTCACAAGTGGTAAAGTTATCTCCTGAAGGCTGCATGGCTTGTAAAGCCCTAGGTTTCAGTTCTGTAGCCCTCTTGAGTACCTGGGGCAGGGGTCTAAGGAATGCTTGAAAGATACTATCAGTGTTCTGAGATGATTAGTGTTCAGATTTTTAAGATAAAACCATTGAGTGCCTCATTTAAGCAATCTGGAAGTGGCAAAGCAGGTAAGAGATTGTAGAACATAGATATAACTGACAGCTGTAGAAATAATTGACAACAAAGGTGACTGTTTAATTGCAAGAATACAATATTTGAGTGGAATTCTTTGTCACAGCAAAACCACATAGAACCTCTATATTTTTAGTGCATCCTCCCAAATGTGATTTCTTTGTCGTAACTGACTTCTGTGTCTTATGGTAAATATCTTTTTTTGTCAGTCTCATTTGGTTAATGGCACAAGAAAAAATTGTTCTAAACCTAGAAATTGGTTCTAAGTTCAATTTCCTAGCTGTACTGTAATAGAAATCATCTGGTTTGCCCTCAAGAATTGAAATTGTTGCAAATTGAGAACTCCAGAAGTAGTTGGCTAAGAATTTTTTTCCTCTCTCTAGACCTTTTTAGCAAGTTTCCATGATCATGGTGTTGTCCATAGTCCTGAGCAATTATTAAGTCTATGTTAAGAAGTTCACTGCTCTCTAACTTTATAAGTAACGTGTCAGATCATTCTCTCAGATCACTTTGTAGTAATGACAGGATTGTCACTTGACCATCACTAGAAATATTAACTCCCTACATCCCTGTCTCCTGCACCAGTCTTCAAGACAGATTATCAGTTCTGTTCATATACCACAAGTGTTTTCCACCTGAAATTATAATCTTGTGCAGCCATTACACCTTGGTGGTGCTTGCTTTGTTATGACAAAAGATCCAAACAGTTCAGATACAAGTTTTCTTGACAATGTCCTATGTACTCTGTTAATGTAAGTAATTGTAGTCCATTGAGACATTTCAGTGATTCTGGACTCTCTGTACTGTGTGTTTTCCAAGGTCCTGGCTGCAGTGGTCTCATGAAAAGCATGTAGTCATATATTTGCCAGTTGGTATAAACTGGATAGTTTTCAAAGTGACCTGTTGCTAATCTTTGTCTCTCTAAGAGTTAGCATGGGCTTAGTTCATGCTGACTATGAACGAGTTCAGTTGTATGTGGTAGTCTAGGTTTTAACCTAAAGTTCTAATGTGTTGGCGTTTTCAGTAGTCTTTATTGTTACTTCAATTCATAAAGAACTTGCTGTGAAGCCTTGTGTAATCTCAGCTGATTTCTATTAACCACCTTTCCTACGCTTTATGGATTCTTGTAACTTGGCTTTCCCTCTGTAACATGAACTGTTGCAGTCATTGCTGAAAATAGAACTTCCTGATGGCACTTGCCTTAATTTTTCTGCTTTTTTATTATTTTACTCTTTACTTCACCTGAGCAAGAAGTGCTGGTAGCATGATCCTGTGGGCTGGGATAAATAAATATGTGTAAGACCTCATAGCTTCTGTTGCTCTAGTAACTGGTTGGTATTTTCAGACTACCACAGTGCATATGATATGTGCTTTTTCTATTTAAAAAATGCCACAACACAAGCCAGCTAACGAAACCCAAGAGCTTGGCAGAGTATGCGCTCTTTTGGAGAAGAAATTTGCCTCTTCAAAGTCTCAGCAGAACCACGGAATCTTCCTTTATATATATCATGACTTGAAATTCCCTAATTCCAAGATCTCAAAATAAATAAATAAATACATTTGCATTGGAAAGAGTAAACTGTTTCATTTCAAATTAGAATCCAAGTATTCCAATACAAAATTAAGCCATTTCAAAATATTTCAGGAAATATAAAAATAATAAACTGTTGAAATCCTTTTGCCTGCTGCTCCTCTTCCCACCCTGCATTTTAGTTTGGATCAAAACTTGGAAATGAAGCTTCCACTATGCACAGTGGAAGTTTCTGTTGCGAGCTTTTAAAGTCTGTATGTTCTGATAGCTGCATCCCACTAATATTAGTGCAGTGCATTTTTTACCAGTGAACAGCTTGTTAAGAATGATATACAATAGGATTTGCCATTGCTTTCAATGAATTTGTTTGAGCAGAAAACACTGAAGTTTTATTCTATAAGGCCAACGGGGGCTTTAGCTCTGATACCTGAAAACTCAGCTTTTCATTTTTGTGGTATGGATTGTATACTTCTCTATTGGAGTGCACTCAAACCAGACCACTTCATCATTTGAGAGGGCCGGGAGTGGATGGCAAAAGTATTGGAAGCTTCATCTTTTGAAGTTCGCTTTTTGTGTGTCTCTGCCTGGATATGATAACTGGGAGAGGAGAGCACATGGCAAAATCTTGTCTCTAAATCATTAAACAAATATATAATCTCATTTGTTGATTATGCAGATGAAACAAAAGGCTGTAAAATGGTTTAAACTGATATGCTATTTAATGAAATGTTAGCAGCAAGTGTTAGCAGTTTTAGCAGTATTTCTTTTTATAGTGATTGTTAATAACTAAATTGTAAAGAGTTTGAGACTTGTAAAATCTAAGCATTATGCTTGTTTATATATATGTGCACACAGGAAACCTCGACCTGTCTCTCAGCTGGTTGCACAACAGGTTCCTCAGCAGTTCGTGCCCCCTACCCAATCAAAGAAAGAGAAAAAAGACAAAGTAGAAAAGGAAAAAAGTGAAAAGGAAGCAACAAGCAAAAAGAACAGTCATAAGAAAACCAGGTAAAAATTTTAGAAACTTCTGCAGTATTAGTAAAACACAATTTAGAAAAAAAAATGAGAAAATATTCCATTGTTTTACAGCTTTGTAAGTGCTGTGGCAAACTCTTTCAGCAATAAGGTTAAATGTGTGTGAAATTTCATTGGATTAGGATGCCTACTAAATGCAAAGAAAACCTGCAGTTTGTAGTTTTGACCAGAAGATGGAGACCAGCTGAATATAAAGAAAAGACCTGGGTATTTTTATTAATGATTACGAATGTATTTCTCACACCATCCAAAACTGTAGATAGTGAAATGGAAAATACTAATCTCTGGAAAAGAGAGGGGACAGGAGTGACTGGTTTTTGTGTGGAATAATAAAGTGAACCAGTGACAGACTACACAAGAATGGTAGAGTAATGTGGTTATTGTTATCCTTGCAGAACTGGAATAAACTTTGAAGGGCTGAACTAAGGTATAAATCAATGTGACAGGATGAGGCATGTGTATTACCTAGTGATAAAAGTCTGTGTTGCATCTGGGATGCTGAAGGAAACCTTGGACTCTTAGAACTGAAAACATGAAATATTACAGTACAGTCAAGCTGTTGTAAAAGCCTTATCCTGGCCAGGTGGAAGGAGAGTGCAAACTGAAAAACAAAAGCAGCAAGTTTAACCCCTAAATCATTATAGTCTACACAGAAAACTATTGTGGCAAGAATGCCATGCCAACAAAGTTAAGAAGTATGAGAGACACGTAGCCTAATCAAATGTGGGAGGATCTATTGTTTTTTTGGTTCTTTTTATTGTTATTTTCATTTTCTGGAGGCACTCCAAAGTAGTCCAGCCAAGGAAGATCGTTTGGATTAGTTATGCTGAGAAGTAGCAAATGCTTCTCTTGTGCCTGAAATAGGATCATCAGGGTAAGAAGCTGGAAGAAACTGAGTCAAGAAAGAACAGTCATTAAGAAAGTCATGGTTAGGATTAAGGACACTGAGATGTTCCTTCCTTTTTTTTTGCTTTAATGCTCAAATTTACTAGCTTGCCTCTTGCAGCTGAAGTACTCTAGTTATGAAGTATTTGAAGTTAGCATAGTATTAACAAAGCTAGTTAAATATTATAAACTGAGGTATATGTGGTTGAATTGCAGTAGTACATTAAAAATGCAGAGGTGAGGTGTGGAAGGAGGGAGAGCGTTTGACAAATAACTAAAATAAAGATCTTGGACTGAAATGCCAGTGTTGAGATATGCATTAAGAATTGCTATTTGAAATAACTAAGCTACTTTTTTAACGCTTCAAACAGTTCAGTTTTTCACAGAATTGATTCACTAGGTAGGATAGCCGGTTAGGAGTGCTTGATTAGTTTAAGCACATTTCTTCAGTATCTTCTGGGAAAAGGATATTCTTTTCTCTTTGCCTTAAAACTTGTACATCATTGCTGGAAAGGACCATAAAAATCTGCACGCAAATGCAAGATGATTAATAAGCTCCTGGCGTGGCACTTATGCAGGTTGATAATGCTGAGCTTTTCTCTCTGTTCCCATGTTTCAGAGCACCAGATTTTCAGTTTTCTCTTGAATTCTTCAGTCATGCTACTTCAGCCTCAGTGGAACAAGAGTTGAAAGCCTATTCTAGTGGAGGAAAGGTGTGAGGTGGTTCAGCTGAAGTGAATAGGAGCCAATTCTACTTCAAAGAAAGTCAGATGATAGGGTAAAAGTTAGGGCTTTGCTGTTAGCACACCTGCTAACATGTGATGTCAAGCTGTATTGCAGATTGAATAAAGTCAATGCATAAAGCTATGCTATTCATAACAGCTTGTATAAATTCAGCTGTCTGGTGACAGTTTTTCATGGTAGTCAAAGGAAAGTAATAAATTGGAAGTACTTTATGCTTGTCACTGTCAAAAATATGATGGTAGAATGTAAGTCAAAGTGTTCTTTGGTGCTTTTCGTTGTGAAAATCAAAACAATTGAAGGATTAGATGGAGAGACTTAGGCTATTAACACTGTGTGTAGCACTCAGATCAATGCATAATTTAAATCACATCATATGCTAGGATATACCACAGTTGAACTGTGAAGAGAGTCCAGTTCAAATAATACATGAGCAGTCCTAGTGAAGTTTTGAAATGAAGTAATACTTGTTGCAACTTAATACTGTACTGTTTAATTCAAAAATCAGACACCAAAGTCTTCATTACTGAACATCATTCTCTATTTAGAATTGTTGCTTAAGGCTGCTGCAGACATGGGTGCTTCTCTGGATCAAAATTATAACTTTCTATAGCCTTAATAAAGACAGGCTTAATTTTTAGAAGCCTTTAGAAAACTTCACATGTGCAACAAACATGTCCATGTTGTTTCACAGTTACATTGCTTATAAGGCCAACTTTTAAATAATCTTAGGAGAAGGAAATATGTTACGTTCAGTTATTGTCATGTAAAATGTGCTATGCAACAGTCTACCATAAATACTTGTGGTATGTTGTTTTCCTATGTATTACATGTTGTACATAGCAGTTTTATCTACACATACGTTTTCTCCAGAGCTCCTAAGAAGTAAGATAATAAGATGGGGTGTGTGCTTTTAATATGATTATTTGCTTTATTTAGGCCAAGATTGAAAAATGTGGATCGAAGTAGTGCTCAGCATTTGGAAGTTACCGTGGGAGATCTTACAGTCATAATTACAGACTTTAAGGAGAAAACTAAGTCACCACCTGCTTCCAGTGCTGCTTCTGCAGATCAACACAGTCAGAGTGGTTCTAGCTCTGACAACACAGAGAGGGGAATGTCCAGGTCATCCTCACCCAGAGGAGAAGTGTCATCACTGAATGGGGAATCTCATTAAAGTTTATTTCCTCAGTTTCTTTAGTCTCTTCTCTTCAAAACATGCAAATACATAACTTCTGTCACCTGTTACCACATTTTCATGACAGATTGTTCATGCACAATTGGTATGTTGACTGGAACATAATTTATGCAGTTTTAAATAAAGGAAAAAAGTGCAGTGGTAGAATCAATAATTTAAATGCAATCTACAAATGCTTACAAACCATTTTCAGACCAACTTTTTAATCTTCATGTGTAAAGGTGCCATGAAAATGTGGTTTGAATGTTCATTATGCAGTGTTATTGGTAAGTCCATTTTCACTTTTAGTTTAGTGAATTCTAACACAACTCTTGGAGTCTTTACTATTGGCATGTACTGAATTTAAATTTTTATAACATAGTTCAAGCTGCCTAAATATGTATTATTTGAGAATTGTGAAACATAGTTATATGTATGCAAGTCAAAGATCAACTTAATCAACTATTGCTGCAACAGAATTTTCATAATAATTATCTTAAAAACACCTGCTGGTACTTGGTGTGGTTAAATAGGGAAAATGTTATTAAATAAAACATTTGTATGAATTTTTGCCAATGTTTGACACATTTTACTAGATTACTGTTACGGAATTATGTTGATGGGTTTACCAATATTTTTTCACACTTTAAAACACTTATTGTAATGTTTACAAGCAAAATAGAAAACACATTCTAAGCATTGATTTGTTAACCTTACAATTCAGGTAAAGTATGACATTGTCACTGTACACTGTTATTCTATGTTGTGTAACAAATATTAAACTTCAGATGATGATGAATTTGACAAAACCCAATGTTTGGGAATACGAAAGTTTGGAAAAGCTTTAAAATAGCAGAAGAGCAGTTCTCATTTCTGCTTAGTGCTGTTTCCTTGGCCTAAATTTATCTAGTGCCACATAGTCACTTATTTCATTACAGGAATATGAGGTGTTGCACAAGAATAAGGAAATAACAGTACTATTCATTTTTTGTTCCTGAATCAATTTCTTTAATATTGATTTGGCCTATTAGAATATATTATGTCATAAATCATATTAAAAAACTCAGTACCCTACTTTATGGCATAAACTGTCAACATTTATGCACTTAGCAATATACTGATACAGAGCAGAACTATTTACAATCCCATCTGGTATTGTGTAAAATTACTAATAAAATATTTTTGTGAATAGAGATTTTGCATTTTTGTTTACAACCAATAAGTGTTTTGATACACACATGCAATCCATGTGTAGATTTTAAATTATAGATTCAGGTTCAGTACAAATGTCCATTTAGCTCATTTTAGTGAGGTAGTCTGCTTACTCCTATGATTCATTTCTTTTTCATTCAAAGTAAATATATTTTTAAGCCCATGTGAAAGTTGGATAGACCTTACTGGTAGTGAATCCAGCCCCAAATTATTACCATCATATGATGTGTCTCCTAACAGCTAAAGCAATGGATTTTTGTAGCCCCTGACAATTGTGATGTTTGGTGGTTTCTTGTAGTAATGTATTTTTCTGTTTTTAATGCAGTACTTCTACAGGCACAATGGTACTGTTCTATTTTGTAAGATGCTAGTTGTGAAATACAGTTAGTTGCATAAAATGAAAGTCTGATGTGATATCTGAAAACATACATACCTCATTCCTTGGTGTTGCTGTTTAAACTTTTTAGACATCAAATGTTAATTATAGGCTATTTCAGATGGATAACTACTGACCTGTTTATTATGTATTCTGCTTTATCTTACTAAATAGGATGTCTGTTCATTGCCATTACCTGGCCAAATCTTAATATCTGTAAAACAATGCATTTTAAGGTTCTTAATGTTTTGGGGGCTGTGCTGGTATGCAGAATACCATATGCTAGTTTTGAAAGAGAAAATACATGCTTCTCAACTTTTTTTTTTTTTTATATTTTATTTTTAGGTGGGACTATTTGCAGAATATAATGGATTACAAGGGAGCTGAAACTGTTTAAAGTAAGCAGTTTAATGATAGCAAATCTCATTGAAAGATGTTTTATGAAATGTGTTTCTAATTTAAAAGGTAATGAATGCTAACACATTTCAGAATTCCTTGCAAAGAAATAATAACCTATTACCAGTAGCTCACTAAATGAGAAATGTATTTTCATTTAACTTTATGTGAATAAACCACCCAGCACTGCCAACAAGAGGGCTCTTTGTATCTTCAGAAATAAGTCACCATTTGGTTTGGACGGAAGGGAGGATGGAGTGGACTTTACTATGATTCAGCTGTCTCCAGAGAATAATGTCAAAAATGTGGTATAAGTATGGTTATAATCAAAAAGAATACAGACAAGTCTCACTGTTCTTTATGGAATAAGACATAGAAATGCAGTTTCTAATCAGAGATACAGTTGTAAAGTCTCTGATTCTAGATCCTAGTCAGCTAGGATTGAAAAACTGAGCTGTGGTGGTTTTAACCGAACTGTTACGTTGCCAGCGTTTACATTGCAGTGATGCCTGTTTTGGCATTTGTTAAGGTAATGTTTGCCTGTTTGTGATAAAGAGATGTGACAATACTGACAGCAGAGTAGACGGATTCTAAGTAGAATATGGCATTTGGCTCTGTTCATGTTATAATTTAAATGAACTTTCATAATTCCTAAATATTTTTGACTTGTAGTAATCCTAAGACCTTTTTCTAACTGTAAATATATTTAAAAGCATCTTTACTCCATTTATAAAAGGTGGAAATTTAATGTGTAATGTGTTTTGATTAGCTCTTTTTCTCTGTGACTGCTCTCTACATAAGAACTGTTATTTGTTAAATCTGTATATGCACCAGTTTTCAACAGCCATACATCCTGGGTTGTTCATGAAGTGGTGTCCCGACAAAGACAAGTGTGATAGTGTTCCATGTAAATGAGTTCCTTTATGTGCTGATTGATTGTCTGGTTTCAGAAAGCAAAAAGGGGGAGAAATGAGGGAAAATCAAGTATAAATAGTTCATTGATACAGTGTACAATAATACAGTCTTTTATATTCCTGACTTTGCTGCTAATTATAGGTGGTATAAGGAAGAGGACAAATACACAGCTGCAGACTGTGATCTACTTCTTTTTCCTGAATTTAAGTTTACATATTTGAGATAAACAAAAATTGTTCTACTTAATAGCAGGTTAAATAATGCCATAGAAGATCATATATAACAGAAACCGTAGTTAAAAACCCCCAACATTAAAAATGTTAAAATTCTTGATCTGAAAGGTCTTGAGATTAAGACTACAACTGAAGTTTTAACCTATTACATGTTTCTGCATTTGTTTTAGGGCATAAATTGCAGAATCTCAAAAATGGTATGGCTTTATAATTTGTGCACTTTACTCTTCTTTTTAACATTATGGATAGCACATTTTTAGGTAGCTGTGTGAGAGAGAGTTCTTTTTATACTTGCTTTCCACCAGTTCACTGTAGTGTTCAGGCAGGGCTTCTAAATTTGGCACAAGTGTATGGCTCTACATCTTAAATTCTTTAATTTTCCTCTTTCGTGTCTCAAAAACCTGACAGCATCCCACATTATGCTGATTGATCAAACTTTCGTTATACAGGATGAATTTAGCATGGCACTGTCTTTTGTATGCTTTTTTTGTACATCCAGGGTTCTTTAACTGTATCTGCTTGGGTTTTTTTCTGTCACATGCCTTTATTTGACTCTGCTCCCTGCTAGGGAGTCCTGCTATACTTCCTTTCAAATATCGGAAACTATATGGAGATAGAAATACTATTTAATTTAATTTCTCCAAAGGCAGCAGCAAGTGATATACTTGTAAGTTTGGCCTGTGCTTACTCAGGAATAAGATAAAAAAGTTAATGGTGGTTTTGGCTAGTGGACCAGTCAAATACGCTATTTTGAGAATGCCTATTTCTGAGTTAAGAGTTGAGGTGCTGGAAATACACTTTAAGCTTTTGAGGATTTTCCTTAGTTGAAATTATGCCCTGACTTACATCAGTCTCTTTGAAGAGGTGTAACTTCAGAAACTAGCAACAGCTGTACAGTAAAATCAGGCAAATTGAGGAAGCTCAGCTGGTTTTCTTTTCTACTGTCAAAAGTTTTAGCATGAGGAGCAACTGTTCAAAGAGACTTAGAGATTTGTCTAAGACAACAGATATCATGCTTAGTTTGACTAAGAAGGACCCATGTTTTAATAAGAATTAACAGGATTTAACTACTGAATTGAAATTGGAAAAGTACTTCAAGTTAATTACAAATCAGTGCTTCACAGATACTGTAGTAACTTCTTGCCTAGAATGGAGTAAATGGTGCAACAGCAATAGGTAGCTGCACACTTGCTAGAAAATGGTGTTACCCAACAGCAAGTGATGTTTAAGTGACAGTCTTGAGGCATTACACAAGAATATTGTGATATGCTTATGAACAAGGCCTAAGAGTCCAGGTGTCCTCCCCTCTGCCTAAATTATACCATTTAATTCAGTGAAAGAAAATGCAGCAAACAAACTAATTTGTTTCAGGTCCTAGAGTGCTAGTAGTGCAGGAGCTGATTACAGATCCTATTTAATTGTAGCGATGAAAATTAATTAGAATGAGCCACCACTGTATAATACTTAATCCCTCAGGAGACATTTTTCATCTTATCTTGCCCTTTTTGTCATGGGAAACAGAGAAAAGTAATCTGAAAGAACTTGCTCTGTCCATTGACAAAGGATTTTGAGAGCAGACAGTTTAACGTGCACTGGAAGTTTTAACTATTTCTGAGGAGTTAAACATGGAAGATGAAAGGCAAAATCATATTCCATAGCTCAAATGAGTATTACTAAGAATGATCACAAGAGATTGATGCACCATTTGACAGTTCTAAAACACCAAGTGGTAACATTGTCTAATCAGTCCTTGTCTTAAAAGGACATGTTTAAAGAGAAAATCACCACCAGAAAAAACTCTGTTCCAGTAACAATGATTTAAAGAATAGTCCAAAATGTAAATTACTCTGGAAAGTCTGGCTTATCTTGACAGAGGTAGGAATATCTGAGCAAAGAGCCTTTTAGGAGTACATTTTCAGGATCTAAGCTACCTGGAAAAGTGTAATCTTGAATTACACTGTTCTCTGTTTATAAATATTGATCTCAGTTAAAGTGGTTGCAAAGTGAAGAAGCTCTGTTAAACTTTAAGATTTTAATAAATGTGGCTTTAGACCACTGGTGCTCTAATTTACAGTGGAGTTATTGAGAAGACAGATGAGGAAAAGAGAGGGTTTTTTTATAACTTGCTAACCATGTGCTTATAATTTTCCTCTATGAAGGAAAATTATGCAGAAGAAGGAAATATTTGTAGCCAGAGCTAATGAAATTTGGCTCTTTCCCCCCTTTCCAAGCTCACTGGATTCTACAAACTACAAATTCTCTTTGGTTCAAAGGCTGTCATGGGTACTTTGTCACTAGAAAAGGATGGAGTTCAGTGACTTAGCATCTGTTAGTTAAGGCAACTGAATGGTCAGGGCGATTCTGCTTTTTGAATGCCCACTTGGGAATAGAGATCTAATTTGCATCTAATATATGTCTACCATCCATGAATAATCTATTTCAAGCTGATCCTTCTTTGCACAGAATAAATCAAAATGCTTCAATGCCAAGCCCAGTTCCTGACAGCACAGATCTCTGGGCAAGAAAATCTGCCATCTGACTGATCATCTCTTACTGTAACAGCCTTCAGCTGAAGCTGACTTAACTCATGTTAATCTAAGCAGGGGAAATCTCTTACAGTTAACATGTATTCATTGAGTATCACTGCTCCCCCCATGAAGGAAACACATTCTGATTCTTTCTTTTCTCTTTTGTTCTCTTAAAGTAAATCTATAGTTTAAGTGGATGTAGTGAGTTGGGAATAGTTTATTATGCCTGCTTTTCTAAGTGGGGAATTTGACTACTATTCCCAGTCCTTCAACTCTATCTTAGTTTCTGTAACACCAACAGTAGTATGTGGAGCTGAGAGGTCATTATCAGTTTTGTCAACGATTTCCTTTTTTCTATAGAATTGATTTACTGAATGGATTCTTGCAGAGGAAACTTACACTGATCCTGCACCATTCAAGCACTCTGGCTGAGGTTGCTGGCATTCTGGGATGCCAATTACTGGTCTTCATATCTGCATTGCTGCAAGTGGTCTGATTCTATTGTTGGGAGGCTTCCAAACATGGAAAATGAGAAAATGCTTTCCAACTGATGGAGACGCAACGTTGCCAAGTAACTTGCAGTACCTGGAGGCTTTTTGAAAGGTGCAAGAAAATGCTCTCGGTGCCAGCTGGAGGAGGATGTCTGAGCAGCAAGCACAGATACCAAGCGTTTTCTCAGCTTTCCCACAGAAATTCCTAGTAGGCAGCTTCTGTTTCTAAAATGTCAAACATCTTCAAAAACTCTCAGTCCAACAGGAAGACACAGAGGATAAGGGGGGAAGGGGAGGGAAGAACAAAGAAAATGTATTTTTTGAGAATAATACCTAGAAAAGCCACTATATAATGGCTTCTTTGTGTGTTTAGTATTCCTTTCTCTGTGTACTGTATCAGAAGTAGGCAGCATCCCATGCTTGCAGATGTGTGTTGCTTTAATTCTTGATGCTTGTTGGTTCAGTGTCTCTTGGTCTAAAGATAGAGGTAGGGTTTGTGAATTTAGTAGTAAATACCGTGACCATTTCATTCTTGGATAAAGGTCATTTATTGAAAGGGTAGAAGTTTTGATTAAAGAGCTAGTCAGGAACAAAGTAAATTCCTCTTTTACATTTAGACACTACCCAGTTTTAAGGGGTTTAATTCCTGAATTACTAGAAAAAGGATAGCTTTATGTTGAAAGGGTAATAACCCAGACTGGAATGGATATGGCTTCTGAAGAGTTTTGTGGCCAGTAGTTCATATGGCTGTTTTCAGTGATTATTCCACACCTTACCCCATTAATCTTGAAGTGTTGGTAGGGCATCCTCACAAACAAGTCAAAACTACCAACAGCACTGTCAGATGCTCTTAAAATTTACTAAGTGCCTTATACAGAGCATCAGTGAGGCAATGATTCATTTGAAAGGAAGTTTGATAGAAGATTTGTTCCTCTGAATGGAGTCACAGGTGATCAGTTGTAACCAAGGTGATGTTCCTGGTTATAACCTGCTAGAATCTTACAATTTGTTGCTGATACAAGTACCTAATAAGAAACAGTTCTGAAATCTCTGAGGCTTTCAGTTTGTGAAACATGCATTCTTTGGAGGAGGATTTTTCCTTCGATTCAGGTGTGATAGCCTACTGGAATAACATAGAAGTCAATGAAACTTCTGAGTATTTCTGGATGCTTTCACACTTCTCAGTTTCTCAATGAAGGACAGTATTACCTTTCTTGGGAAGGGCTGCACAAGTTGGTTTTATTCATAGGGTTTACGTTTATCCAACAGTACTTTTAAAGGATTTTATTGTCAGAAAAAGGGCTTGTTATTTTGAAAATAAAAATCTTACCTGCCAGGTGTCTTCCCCAAAATGAGTAAGTGCCTTTTCTGTTCTGACTCTTAGAAGTATTTACTTTGTCAGATACAACCTGAATGTTCTGGATAAACCGTTAAGTACTGAGTGTTACAAATGGCTTGGAATCCTTTCACTGAAAGAACAAGAGACAGAATGATTTTGAGAGCTGATGTTATCAGAAGTTTATAGCTGCTCTGAGTAGTATACTTCTAAGAACAATGTAACTTTTCAGGAACTTGATATTGATAGGAAATAAATATTTATTAAAAGAAGTATATTAAATAAATATTTATTTACCATTTTAAGTAAGAGAAAATGTTACACCATGGGGGCAATGGTCTTACTGTTAGCAGTCCTGACTACTTAATGAAAAATAAAACTGAGGCCCTGAACCCTGACTGTAAAAGAATGCGTGGTATTTGGTGAGAGGTTGGGACTGTGAATCTTAGGTCCACATTTGAATAAAGTAATCCTTCCTACCTAAGTTTCTATGAATTCTCAAGCAGAAAAGAAAGCATGAGCAGATATCAGTAAGAGGCCCTCTGGTTTTATTGGTGCTGCTTCCTATCTCTAGAGGATTTTGTTTGTTTTATTTTATTTTTTTTTTAAACTTTGCTCAGGACTGGTACAGCTGAAAGTATATTTTCCCTTCATTCTTAAGCCTAGACTTTGAATGGAGTTTCTCTGAGACACTTTTGTAGTGAAATCATATTCCCTACAAACATTGAAGACAAAAATAAACATCTCCATGAATAAAAGATTGTGTGTGGTTGTAATTTTTTCATGTATACAAATTTATGATAAAAAGGTACAGAAAAACATAACCAGTATGTTGGCTTACGCTTAAAAGTCACTGCGTAGCAGTCGGAAGATACAGTTTGGATCATGAGCTGCTAAAAAATTTCTGTCTGGTGAACTGTTCAGTTCTAGTTAAGCATTCCTCTAAATACAGATGACAATACATTGCATTTAGCCAAGTATAGAGTAACCTATTGGGATGCTGCCTTGAACTGACCCCTTCCTGACCTCAATTCAAAGACATTATTAAACAGTTTAAAGTTGTGAAAGCTTGGCAAAAAAGCTGATGAGAAGTGTCTGGGGAGACAGAAGCAGTTGGAATCACAGTGCAAAGATATTTTCTTCCAGAAGAAATGCTGCATAATTAATGATAATGGAATTGTTTAAAAATTAACTCTATGGTTATTTCACGTTGTTTGATAGCGTACAGTTGGTTTCAGAAGAGCGTAAATAGATGTGTTTGAAGCCCAGAATAGTGACACGTATTGCAATGCCTTCCCCAGGAATAAATTAATACTTCTTGCCTGTAAGTAATTTGATAAGAAAGTCTTTTTGGTGAAAACTATTGTGGGTGCACTATATTAAATTTTGACTGGCAGTGGTGATGCTTAGGGTGTGTTATGATAAAATGGTGAATAAAGTGATCAAATTATTGAGAACCTTTCTCTGAATGCGTTATTTGTACTGTCTAGGAAAAAAAGAAATACAAAAGGGCAATCTGGGGATAAACAGTAGGCTTAGAAAATTTGATCTCAAAATGCAGAGACATGGGTTATCTCAAGTTTTCTTCAAGCTTCACAGTTTCAGTGTTCAATGCTATGAATTGTTTGTGTTGCTTTGCAGTGTGAGGCTATGATCCTACAAGGTATTATTTAAAGAAACTGGTTCACTTGTAAAAGACCATTGGAGTTTGCCATTTGTGTAGCAGGTGACTGAAGTGTTGCCCATGAGTGCATACACTCATTCTCACTCCAAGAAGGCTGTGTAAGGCCAATATGTCCTTAGGTGCAGAATGCTTTTAATGCCACCCTATAAGTGCTAGACATAGATTCTGAAGTGCAGGCAGCAAGTGGTAGCAAACTGTTGACCTAACTACCAGATTTGGTTCTAGCAGAAGTACTGACATGTAGAAGATACCAGAATGGGGCTATTGTCACTAACTAAGGGAGTCTGATTTAGTCTACTTACTCTTCTATTTTTGAAGAACAAAAGGAATGCAAAAGAGGAGAGCAAGTTGTAAAGCCCCCTATTACTCTCATATTAATTGCTTTCCTCTGTTGACTATTCACTAGGTCTGCTACACAGCTATGGGTCTGAAGATCAAACCTCTTAAACTCCACACAAATGTTTTGGCAGCCGTGGGAGATCACAGCCTTCCACTAGGGGCCTGGGGCCTGGTGATCACTTGGGGCAGCGTCCAATTTTATTTCACCCTTTCTCAACCTGGAAAAATAAAAAGGAATAAAAAAAGAAATCTGTCTAAAGTTACAGATAAAAGATAAAAGGAAGGCTGAGTAATGTGTAAATGCACTCATGAGTTAGCAGCACTTGAAGTTACCTTAGATGTTCCAAGCACAAAGTTTGGTACAACATGATATCCCTACTCACTGACTGCCACCACTCATGCAGTGGAATAATTTGAGAACACAATTCTAATGATACCTTAGATAAATCATAGAATGGTTTAGGTTGGAAGGGACCTTATAGATCATCTAGTTCCAACCCCTTATATTCCAATCAGTATAATGTCCACACGCACCAGGGGCTGGTACAGGACTATGCAAGGTAAACTGCCTTCTCACCATAATTCTGTGAACCTCAGACATGACTAAGAGTGTTGACCAAGTACAAAGTTACTTGGTACCTGTTATGTACCTTAGGTGTTTCTTAGATGGCTGTTAAAAGGAGCAGTCAATACAAAGGAAAATATTAATGTCTTATCTCTTCCTCCTGATAATTCAAGCACGAAGTGCTTTAAACAGCTCGCACATTTGACTGCTCTAATCTGGCTTTTGGATAAGTAATTATGGAAATAAAGCAACCCCGAGAGAAAGGATGTGGAGAGACAACATAAGCACTTTGTTTCTTTATCCTTGACATGTGTTTACATGGATTTACAATGTTAAGCCCTACTTGAACAGGGAGCAAAAGCAGGGTACAGATAAACAAAATAAAAATGTAAACCAGCAAGTGTCTTGCTAGGAATTGACAAAGCAAATCAGCTCTTCACGTGGTTCGATTGACCAGGTCTATCCAAAACCTCCCCTTACTGAATGATAGTCTGTCATCTTTTCCACTTCAGGCTATGCCCCTGTTTCAGAATAGGAGGAAATGACTACCTGGTTCACTGCCTCCACTGCATCACCTGGCCTGAGTTGGTGAATGGCTCTCAGTCCCTGACAACTCTCATAAACCTTTGAAACCATAAATAAATAAAATGTATAAAGCTTTTATGTCAAATGTACCAAAAAAACCCCAACAACCAAACTCCACAAAACTGAAGAAAAAGGTAGTGTTTTTCAGTCTGTGGTCTGAGGATTTCCTGAGTTGATGCATTCCTTCTAGGTGTCTTCAAAGAAGTGACTAGGATATGCACATTTACTACAAGTAGTATTAAGTTGACTGTGTAGAGTCTGCACTATTACTATGAAGGGGGAAATATAGAAAATACAGTATTATTTCCAGATTATTTGATATATTTCATCTTAAAAATAGAACTTTCGACCATAATGTGAAGTTGTTACTGTGTATGATTACTGTTAGTATTTATTCCATTACAAGAAAAAGATCAATGTTATAGAAATCTAAAGGCCCTGATCTGGGTGTCCTGGGACTCAGAGCACTTGATGGTGTAGCAAACAATAGCAGGACAAGATAAAGACATTTAAACTTGAGTATAGTTATACATAAACAAAGAAACAAAAGCCAGGCCTGCTTTGCCTTATTTCTACATTTTTGTGCCTTGTACATAGTTGCATAAGTAGATAAGTTTGCTTTGACCCCTTCCAGGAGTCCTTTAATCACAAATAACCCTGCTTGGTACAGTCCTTGGAGAAGTTTAGATGAGGCAAAGAAACAGAAGCCCGACACTAAGAATCCCCTTTGGACTGATGTTTTAGAGCTCCATATTTATAAATCTTTACAGGAAAAATTAAAAAAGAATATGTTTTGACTCACAAATGCAGAAAAGGAGATAAAAAGAAAATTCTCTTTATGTTCCTGGAAAGCTTTCTGCTTTTTTAATTGTAGCGAAGTGCTAAAAATTGTGCAAGTCTACATATATGGGTGTATATTTATTTTTTTAGGACATAGAAGTTGAACTTTCTCAATAGGAACAATACAAATACTTTTACTCTCAGGTGTTTAATAACTTATAATTGTTCCCAGAGAATCCCTTAAATAAATTTTGAAGTAGACTGCACTCTTGATGGATAAATAACTGATTCAAATCAGAAGAAAGTAGGCATTCTGCAAAGTGTCAAACCACTTCCCAAACTGCTCACAGTGCGGTTTGTACTATTGTCCTTAGATGTCTGTGTTGCTGATATCACAAGTAGTTGCAAATTCCTTCTATGTCTAAATATGTTAAACACACACTACAATGCAAAACCATGGGAGGTAAAAAGGGAAGGAATGGGGGAAGGCAATAAGATTTTGGTCATCAATAAAAGTTGATTTTGAGAATTTGTATTAACATTTTCATACACTGGCACAGATGTAGGAAAATTTGAAGAGCAGATACCACAGGAGTAGGAGGCGGTTGTACCAAGCTAAGTCCTTGTCTTAAAAAATAGTAAGAAGGAAAGAAAAATGATGCCTGGCAGCAACAGAGTAGGGATGTTGCACTAAGAAGTCTGATGATACCATATGCACAACACATGGCAGTCGAACTCCCCTTGCTTACCCAACCTTGCCATCTATCATAGTTGAATGTTGACACTGCAGGTTGCACAAAAGGGCATGTGAACATCAAAGGAAGTGTCTTTGCCTTTGAAAAACCCTTAACTGGTCTGCATAAGAAACAGCATTGACACAAATCTGTCAGCACAAAATCTTACTGCTCTGCCAACTTAACTAATGGTTTAATGTCCTGAAAGACCAAGACCAGAAGGAAAGATAAAAATGTATCTGATTGGGACTGGAGGTTTTAATTAGCAGAAAGTTGGAGTAGAAATTGATTTCTCTCTTTGTTCTCTCTGTTGCAGAGAATCCTCTTCCATAATTGTGAATAATTCTCTCCTTTTTTTTAGAATTGATCTGATTTATCTCCTGATCTACTGAGTTAGAATTTCAGATTCCTTTTCTGGCGCACACTAACTGCTCTTATGACCCATGAACACGCAGAGCTGAAGGTGCTGATTCTTTTGAAAAATCAGTTGTCCTAACTACTTACTCAACATCTGTAGTTCACCAAGGTTTTCTGGATCTCAGCTATTTTCTGGATATATTATACGGAATTGAATCCTAAATATACAAAAGTTACCATGGCTAAGTAACTAATTCCAGCCAAGAAAAGAATATCAATATTTAACATTGGTAATAAATGGGAAGAAACTTGCAGCTGATTGTAGCTCTTCATGTGTTAAGTTTATTAAGGACTAGTAAACACTATAGCATAAAATGTTATATATTCATTAACTGTTTATGGTGAGTAATAAAGATACATAATTATTTCTCTGTAAATAATTTTAAAAGCTTAATTAGGTAAATGAGATACCATCTGATGGTTTTCCTCAGTGGTACACTAGCCTAGGTATGGCATTTCAGTTGCTTTTGCTTATCTTTGTTATTCACAAGGCTGAGTTTGCCCTGAGAAACATTTTATCTTTTATCAGACCAACTGGCAGATTAAATGGACAGATTCTGCAGTATGGAAAAAAGCTTGTGTGTAAGTTTATCTGTTTTTTTCTTCCCCAAACCATCAGATACCTTTAAGAAAAGACACTAACTTTTTCTCTGACCTTGCCTTGGTTATATTTTTAGAGCACTGCAGATAGCCATTCATTAATTATTCAGGCATTATTGGACAGCACTGAATAAAGAGAACCCTGAAAATTCCTACTTGAGGAATGGTATGATAATACCATTGATAATAATGATAATAAAAAAATACTCAAATTCTCCCCTATGTCATCTCTGTTTAGGATTCCTTATTTCTTCTTTTTTCATCTAAGAATATACTTCCTTCTTCTGAAGCGTGAGAGCATTATTGCTGTCTAGCTGTCACATTCTTTCTTGGTCCCTCTGTAACACCCTTCAGACCTCATTTTCCCTGACTGGAATGCTCTTCAATACAAAAGGCAAGTGTCACACCTCAGTAGGGATTAACTGGTCTTCACTTTTATGCTCATTGTCAGTGAAAATTCCACTGTATCTCTCCACTCTGAGTCTCATATTACTGTATTACTTATTCTCTGTCATATTGATTTGATAGTATAGGTAAGGGGTTGTGAAATGGGACAGTATGGGAATTCATGACAGGCTGGCAAACAGATATTCAATGAGAGCAGTGAGCCAGGTTTTGAGCACAAACACAAATCAGGGAAGCTGCATGGCAATTTCATACATTGTGGCAGAAGGCATGGAGGGACAGAACACAGAGGGGCAGAAAGCCCAGCTAAGAATTTAAGTGGCACTTTTGGAGCCAGTTCTTTCCATGATGCCTGCCAACACGGATCTTGCTAACATAAATTTCCCTTAATTCATTAAGAAAATTATTTCTAGAGTCCTTACAAACCCTGCCCCACATCACCTATGACTCGCATCATTACCTACCATCTTTGGCCCTGAATTGTCATCTTTGCTCCTCATCTTCCCTAGTTCCTTACTGCTCTTGGATGCTATGTCATTTCTCGGCCACAATTTCCCTGCTTGTATCTCTTAGTAATCATCCTGGTATCTGCACCACCAAGACAGCTGAGTATCCTGAATTTTCTGAGATTTTGTTTTATTCCTCATTTCTACTTTTGTTTCGAGGAAGAGGTGATGAACAATTTTGGCAGGATAATTTTGGCATTACTTCTCTTCTAGCTGCTAGGGTTGCCAACTGGCATTCTACTTTCTCCCTTCTTTTAAACACAGCCAAGAGCAGCAGTAAGCTACAGCTCAGGTTTTATGGGCATCACATATGACATGCAGCCTCAAGAATCTACAACAGAAC
Organism: Psilopsiagon aurifrons; assembly: GCA_025447955.1. Lineage (NCBI taxonomy): Eukaryota > Metazoa > Chordata > Aves > Psittaciformes > Psittacidae > Psilopsiagon > Psilopsiagon aurifrons. Next base: position 33,307 of record JAOEHY010001943.1, read on the forward strand.
TATTTTTTTAAGCTTTATAGTAAATCATTTTGGCATTTTTCTTAAAAGGCAGGATCTTGAATTCCTGCAATTAAGCGGATATATCACTGCTTATTTTAAAACAGGATGTTCCCAGCTAGAGAGAACATGAGCCAAATGCACTGTGAGGATGAAAAAGAAAGCAAACTAATTCCAATTTTTTCTTTAAGAATCCCCCCAACACGATGTCAGGAGCTGAGGAAGAAGCACTGGTTGATGACTTTAAAGTACTTACCTTGGCAATAGTGGGTAAGGCTGTTAGGCTTTGCTCAGCAGACTGGGCCAGAGAGGGGGTAGGATAATGTTTTGGATTGAGCTGAAACCCAACCACTTCCCCTGCCCAGCAGACCACACTCCCATTATTTTTCCTACTCAGTGTACTTCCCAGACCTACTTCTTGTTGTCCAGAAGCATGACTTAGTGAGCCGAGATAACCCCCTGTTTGCCAGTGCCCACAAAGGAACCCTTCAGCCCCGGGTCAGCATTTTCCAGCCAAGCATCCACCCAGCCCAGCTCCCAGCAGCTCCCCTGCCCAGGGTGCTGTGTCTGTATGCCAAGGCTGGAGGAGGGAAGGGGCTGTAGTCCAGAACAATGTAAATCATAGAATCATAGAATAGTTAGGGTTGGAAAGGACCTTAAGATCATCCACTTCCAACCCCCCTGCCATGGGCAGGGACACCTCCC
>JAOEHY010001948.1:0-29098 GCA_025447955.1 Psilopsiagon aurifrons
TCCTTCTCTGCAGGGCTGCTCTCAATCTCTTCTCTGCCCAACCTGTAGCTGTGCCTGGGATTGCTCTGACCCAGGTGGAGGACCTTGCACTTGCCATGGTTAAACTTCATCAGGTTGGCATCCCTGGATTCAAACCTGAGGCTTGCAGCTTGGGCTGACATTGGCAGCATCCTGCTGTCCTTTATATACAATGCTTTCTGCAGTTTGCTAAGCCAGAAGTTTTCTCATGTAGGTGTTTCTCCGGGAGTCCTTGGAACACAAGTTGGAGAAACAGCGAGAGGTGGAAGTCACCAAGGCAGCAATGATTATCCGAGCACACATCTTAGGTTATGCAGCCCGGTAAGTGACTAGAAAAGAATATGAATAAACAGGCTTCGAAATAAGTGGGTGGAGTGTCATGGAGCTAAATCCTTCTGGTGCAATACTTAACTTGTTCTAGGGACCAGGCACCCAAATCCTGTAATTGACTTTTGAAAATAGCAGCTGGTATCTTTGCAAGACCCATGAATAAAACACAGTGGAGTCTGAATAGGATGATATGGAAGTTTCAGGTCAGCCTGTATCCATATAATTGTATCGTAGCATTAGATCCATGGTGGGAACTCTAGCTGGATGCTACCCAGTGGGGCTGCCCCAAGTCACTAGCTGAGATTCTGAGTAATCTTTGCTTCAGCATGGTCAGGAAAGAGTCTGGGTCTTAAAGAACCATGACATGAGGTAACTGATTGATGTTTCACTTGTTTACCTGGCTTCATGAATTATGTATTATGTGGAATTGCTCATCCAGATGTTTCTTTCTTTGCTTTTTCTACAAATCAGTTGAGGACAGTTTAAGGAAACTTGTTTGCATGGTGAGGTCATTTCTTTTCATGTGTATATTAGTCCTGTCCTTATATTCTCCAGTATGTTACTTAAAAACTATATTGGTTTCTTTTAATGACAGAGCTATCCTGCAGCTCATAATTGAGTTGTGGGATGACTATCTCTGCATATTCTTTCTCTGCATGGGTGCACACGCACAGAGCTGTCCTTTTAGCATCTCCTTGACAGGGGCATAAGAACATGTAAGACAGGTGTAATGTGCATTTTCTTAATGAAGACAAAGTGCTGACATAGAAATGAGAGAATCTCTTCTCAAAGGGAGGAAAATGTGCAGGAGAATGGGGAAACCATCATAGAACTAGAACTAATAAATTGTTTTACTGGAATGGGCTCATTATTGCAAATCACCATGGCAAAACCTCTTGCCACTGCTCATTAGTTCCTTGTTTCCTTAGAAATCTGCTATTTTTCTCCCAGGAAGCGGTATAGAAAGGTTCTCTACTGTGTGGTTGTGATACAGAAGAACTACAGAGCATTCAGTGGTAGGAAAAGGTTTCTGTGCCTGAAGAAAGCAGCCATAATCCTTCAGAAGCAGCGGCGAGGCCAGCTTGCTCGACGTGTTTACAGGGAGCGACTAGAGGAGAAGCAGAGGCAAGAGGAGGAAAGAAGAAAAGAGGAGGAAGAAAGGTGCAGTATGCTATCTTGTATCACTCTCCTGTCTCTGCCATACCAGCTTTTGGTCTGAATAGCCTTTATTTCAGGTTATTTGTTATCAAGTGATTTTGGAAACCTTTGCTTCTCGTGCTAAAAGATGCCTGTAGCTATCATGGTAGTTTCATATTCACAAACATATTCTTAGTGACCTTATTTTTGGCTGTCTTTTCCATATGGCAGATGAACTTTGGAAACTGAGCTATCGCCCTAGCAATGGTGTGTGATGAGCTTCTGTTGAGCCTGATTTACTAACTTCTTTTCTTCCCTCACTTTTAGGGAAAGACAAAGGCAAGAAGCAGAGCGTCTTGCCCAGCAGGTAAATTATATTCTTTATGCCTTCAGCCATCCTGTTTATTTGAGTATCTCAACTCGGCCATTAAAAACCTAAAAGGCATCTATGGCATTTAAACTAAACTTATTACAGGAGCTGGCAGATAAAGCGAAAGGAAACTTGATACAGTTGTTTGCATGGAAATTTCTTTCACCTCATGCTTCATTTAATTTCTGGCAAAGACTGAACTTTCTGCACATACTTGAGACTTACCTTATCTGTGAGCAAATGTAATCATGCTTTAGTTTTTCTTTTTCTTTCCTTTTGTTTTTGATGTAAGGATAAGGACCCTTTTAAGTGGAACAACATGGTGGGAGCATAGTGCTTTCGAAATAAATAAGTGTAAGAAAAGGAATCTTGCATTGAAGTCCTTTATTTTAAAGGGGTTTTAATTTATTTTATTTTGAATGCAGGCTGAAGAAGAGAGAAAGAAGCAGGAACTGGCTGCCATTCAGAAAGCCCAGAAGGAGGCAGATCTGAAGCAAGAGGTAGAGAAGCAGAAAGAAAGCAGGCAGGTGGAAGAAATCCTGCGGCTGGAGAAAGAAATTGAAGACCTGCAGCGTGTGAAGAAGCAGCAGGAGCTGTCCTTGACAGAGGCGTCATTACAGAGGCTGCAGCAGCTTCGAGATGAAGAACTCCGGCGGCTTGAGGACGAAGCATGTCGAGCAGCCCAGGAGTTCCTGGAATCTCTGAACTTTGATGAGATTGATGAATGTGTCCGAAACATCGAGAGGTCTCTCTCTGTGGGCAGCGGGTATCCTGCTGAGCTGACTGAACAGACTGGAAATGCCTGCAGTGAAAAACCCAATTTTAACTTCAGCCAGCCATATCCTGAGGAGGAGGTAGATGAGGGCTTTGAAGCTGATGATGATGCATTTAAGGATTCACCCAACCCGAGTGAGCACGGCCATTCTGATCAAAGGACCAGTGGCATCAGAACAAGCGATGACTCCTCAGAAGAGGATCCCTATATGAATGATACCGTGGTGCCAACAATTCCTTCTGCTAGCAACACCATGCTTATACCTCCTGCCCATGATACAGTCAGTCTCCACAACTCTTCAAGTGGTGAATCCACATACTGCATGCCAGAAAATGTATCATGTAGACCCCCAAATTCTGTGGAGCTTATTTCTCCTGATGGAGACTATGATTATGACCAAGACGATTATGAAGATGGTGCTATTACTTCTGGTAGCAGCGTGACCTTCTCTAATTCACACAGTAGCCAGTGGTCCCCAGACTACCGATGCTCAGTTGGGACATACAATAGCTCTGGAGCATACCGGTTTAGTTCTGAAGGAGCTCAGTCTTCTGTAAGTATCACTTTTTTTATTATCTAATAATTTATATGTGCTTTCTGATTTACTTTTTTTCCCACTGTGCAGCCTTACAATCACTGTAGCTGTTGTTACAAATGTCTGCATTGTGCAGTTTGACTTGCTTAAGACTGTGTATGGACGTAGCTGTCTGTTGCCATCTAGATGCCACTGGGGTGAGTGCATTAGATTTAGAAGCAGCTCAGATGGTGCTTGCAGTCCTAAGCTTATGCAAGGATATGGTTCTATCTGTTTTAATGCAGAACTTCACATTAGTTGGTGAGGAGCTCAGTACATGGCCTTGGACATAATTGATATGCAAAATTCTTCTCTGTGTGTATTTGGAGTTAAGGTACCAGGTGGGGAATTGATTTCAGGAAATAAAACCCAGATTCAGTTACGCATGCAAGTTGCTACAGTATGGAGGAATAAAACTGCTTACAGAAGTCCCTGAAATGCCAGATGTATTTCAAGATTTCTTGGAGAGTAAATTTCACATGATGGTAAATGTTAAAATCATTTAGGCAGACACTCAGAAGCTGTTTTTCAGTGTTGTTACTGAGTAGTATACTATGGGATGTGCTCCTGCAAATGTTTTTCGGAATAATATAATTTCCCCTGCTACTCACAGAATACTTCTGTGAGACTGGTTGGGAAAGTAAAAAACTATTTCAGCAACACCAACCCACTTAGAAGGAAAATATTTACACTAAAATATGTATAGGTGATGTACTGAAAACCAGTCATCAAAGAGCCATCCTGGTCATGGGGATAAATTGACAGTTCTCACCTAATACAAAACCACTTTTACCTGTCTCTGTTGAGAACTCCTTCCTGATGCAGGACTCTGGATGTGTTTGATACAGAATAGAAATTTTGATTTTTTGGGGTGATGGTGGAGGAAAGCTGTTACTGCAGCTTGTGGAATATGTTTGTTTTTCAAGTCTTTTCTCAACTGTTACTCACAGCACATCAGTGATAGAGGGAGGCTGCACAAGGTAGCATAACTTGGCCATGCTCTTGGCAAGGGGATGACTTTCCTGAGCAGTTACAAAGCTGGTTTATAGATTTGTTACATGAGATTAGGGCTAATTTATAATCAAACAGTTCAAGCTGCACCTTACTATGATGTACTCCTTCCTTTGTTAGCTGGACAAAAAGCAATGAGGAATCATGTCCTTCCAATATATCATAAGATGTTTTAGCTGAAGACTCCTAAACCAGTTTTATCTGAACCTTACCCTGAGAGATCATTTCACCTTTATTTCCTCTTTTCTCTAGTTTGAAGACAGCGAAGAAGACTTTGACTCCAGGTTTGATACAGATGATGAACTTTCCTACCGGAGGGATTCAGTCTACAGTTGTGTCAGCCTGCCCTACTTTCACAGCTTTCTGTACATGAAAGGTACTGGGTGAATCAGAATTCTCTAAATATACAAAATAACCAGAAATGTTTATTATACCTTGCACTCCAATTCCTGTACAGCTAAGCTATTTTCTTATTTTTCAAAGGAGGGTGGAAAAGTAACTTAAATTTCAGCTGTTCTCAAATTAAGTTACTTGCAGCACCTTACATCTAGCAGTGTTTGTCCCTGTGCAAAGGAACATCAACACTTTGGGTTGCCTCTGTTTCATTTTACATCTTTGCTGGCTCATAAGCATTTGAATATCCAATATAAATATAATAAAACAACTCACAAAGTCAAGTTGTGCTAAACTTTGAGGAAAACTGATTCCTGCTCCCAAAACCCTGTAACACAGCATTCTGTGTCACAGGCCAGTTTTACTGACCTCAGTTGGCTTTCATTTTGGACCTGAAAGAAACAAAAAAGGGAATGTGTGGCAAAGGGGCATGAGAAACTGAAAGAATATACACGGGAATTCTGTGGTTAAGATTCTTGGTCTTACCTTCTGATGATTGATAGTAAATTGCCATTTAGATGAATCTTTGGTACCCATCACTGTAGTATAACTTATTTTCCTGGAACAGGAACAGTGATGAATGTGGGCGCAGCTATGCTTGTGTGAAAAATAATGCAGGCATCACTAGCAGGGCTTTTACTTTCTGACATAGTTAGCAGTAAGTTGTGGAATGACAGGAGTATACTGGTTTGGTTACAGTTTTGATGGCTGTGATGTAACTACAGTGCAAGGTGTATTGTCTGCCTTATAGCCTTATATACTTTGGTATGACTGAGCTCACCTTAGTGTATTTCCTACTCTAAAGTGTAGCTTTTTCAGGTTGTGTGGGCTTCAGTTGAATGTTGTTACCCCCAAATAACCCGGGGAGAGGACAGAGTTTAACACTAAAGTTTTCTTAGATTGTTACTGAGATACATTGAAAACAGTGTTAAAGAACTGATTCTCAAGTGCAGTAAGACTTTTTAATAATTTATTATTTATATATATGTTATGTATAAGTATATATAATTATATAGATGCTGCATATGTTTTTTTGTTATGTAGAGACTTACTGTAATCTATAAGGTAGACAGCAATATTGGTGGCCTTAAGGATATGCAAAAGTAAGATCTTTGGTTTTGTGTCTTACAGCAGAGACTCAGTTTAAGTGTAGCATCGTTGGTCAGCATCTTCCAGCGTTAGTTTGGTCATCACTTCTGTTTTACATTATAATTGTTTCTCTTACCTAGGTATAAATCCACATCTGTCTCTCTTGCCAGGTGGCTTAATAAACACATGGAAGCGACGCTGGTGTGTCCTGAAAGATGAGACCTTCCTGTGGTTTCGTTCCAAGCAGGAAGCACTTAAGCAGGGTTGGCTTCACAAAAAGGGGGGTGGATCGTCTACGCTTTCCAGAAGGAACTGGAAGAAACGATGGTTTGTTCTCAGACAGTCCAGGTTGATGTACTTCGAAAATGACAGTGAAGAAAAGCTAAAGGGTGCCATGGATATCCGAACAGCCAAGTAGGTTTATATGGGTTTTTGTATGTTAGGCACAGTTCCTCCTAAATACTTCCTGAGTCTTAATCTGGGAAGATGTTTAGTGCCTGCCTTCAAATTGTGTGAATGCAGCATGAAAGTGTGTGTGATGGAGTTACTGAAAGCAAGTGTTGTCCTTACTTGGCTCTCTCTTTAGTCCCCAGAGTGCTCAGAGCTAAGCCAGTGCCAAATACTTCAGAAAACTGCTGCTATAATGAACCTGTCTATGCTTTCTCCCAGACTAGAGGCCCTACTTAGTCTGTAATGATTCCCAAGGCAATTTGGGGCATGTTGCCAAGACCATAGCTGCAGGCAAACCTAGAATGAAGAGGGTGGAATTAATAGGCCCTGAATATATTTAAATTAGCACTGGTCAAAGCTGTATCTTCTGTGTGCATTTATGATTATTTTTTTTTTTATGTTTGAAATAATTGTGGTAGTGGTAGAAAAGTCTTCAAAATATGTATATTAATTTAGAAAAAATTACTAAACCTAACTTACGTTTGGTAAGGTAAGTAACTAAAGTTCCTTGTACCTTAAAAATCTATGCTTCCTGAAAAACAGTTTTCTAAGGGATGGTATTTTTCCTTCTAAACAGTCAGTGTGCTTTATGAACTTCCTATTATCCAACAAATTTAAAAAATTAGAGTGTGCTAACACTGGTAGTCTCATTTCTGTATTAAAGTGTGCCTGAGCTTTCTTCAAAGGAAGAGAAAAATAGCAATGGCTGTAGCACTTCATTCCACTCTGCTTCTTGTAATCTGCAACTATCCCTTTTTATTTTGTTAATTTAACAGAGTACTTGAATTAAATTGAAAGCTTACATTAATCTTTTCTTTGGAAGTTCTGGCTTGAGCTTGATTTCAAGGAGGGCAAAGTAAATAGCTTCAGTGAGTGTCCTGACGTGCTCTTGTAAAACCAGTGGGCTGCTGGCTGTCAAGCAAATCTCTGAATAGACACTGAAGTTTCTGCCAGTCTGTCTCATGTACCACAGCATGTATCCAGCATAGTTTTCTACTATGTTTAAACTTTCTTTTTTCTGTTGTCACCACACTGTTTCATTGGCTGTGCCCTATTGAAGTTCATTGCTGAATGTACCTTTAAAATTGTCAAAGGTTGTTGAACCTAACTGGAACTGTAGGTTCAATCAATGACTGTTTGTGTATAAAATAGCTAAAAGAAAGGGTACTTGTATTTAAAGAGCTGCATGTTATGAGAAATAAGCAGTAACTTTTGTATGTAACTTTAATATTCACTGAGTTCATTCCTAACACATCGTCCAACATCCATATTTCACCACTCCACATTAGGGACCCTGTGCAAATTAAATAAATCTTAAATAAACACTAAACAGGGAGGGATTCTGGTGGACACTGCTCAACACAGGGAGGGAAGGAAACCAAACTAAAGAAAATAGGACAGAATTATAGATTTTTTTTTAAATAGCAGATAAATTGTCCTAATGAGCCTGATAAGCAGAGCTTGCGTATATTGTTTATAGGATAGAGATTTAAGAGAATGGTATAGCTGATAAGGAAGTATGGCTAGTTAAGGAAATAATAAGCTTCAGACAAATAAAACAGCAAAAAAGAAATCAATTTGATTTCTTAAGCTTCAGGGAAATCTGATGTAGTACTTCAAATATTCCTTAAAAATATTGTGCTTTGTGGTTCATGACTATTTAATATACCAATACTTAGATGTCCGAATTATACACCAGAAAGATGTAATTTTTCAGCAGATTAGTGATCAGGTTTTTCTGGAAGCCATCTTTAGAATTGTCTTTATGCTGACTCATAACCACACAGAATCACTAATCTAGGTTTTGTTTGCTTTTTGGTTTTAATCTTCCAGAGCTTTCTTTTTAGCACTCCAAAAAATACTTTGGTATGCATCCAGTTGGGAAATATATCCATTTCTCAACTCAGTCATCCTTGCCTCTCTTGAGGTTTGATAATGTCTTTTCTTTACAGGCATTATCTCTTGTTAAAACAATAGAGGAGTAGTCAACTTGGTATAGTGACAGTAATCATAGTTAGAATATTTGTACAGAAATGGGCAGAAAACACAGCTACAGTTTGATGAATTAATACTGTCTGATAAACCACTTTGTGAGCCTTGCACTTGAACCTGCTTAAGCCTGACTGCTGTTATTGAAGTGCCAGTAGTTTGTGAGCCCCTTGGCAGAACAGAATTTTCCAGACATTGACAACCTATAATGCTCAATCTTTGTGCTTTCTTTTTCAGAGAGATTGTTGATAATACAGGAAAAGAAAACGGTATTGATCTAATAATGGGCGATAGGACCTACCACTTAATTGCTGAGTCTCCTGAGGATGCAAGGTATGAAATCTCTGTGCCAGTCTGACTTGTGCTTGTTATTTATTTGTCCGCTGTCACAAAACATTCAGGCTGTGTTAAACACATTGCATTTAACACTTTTGAAAGGCCTGCTGAGAAAAAAAATCCCATGACAGAATATTAGTGGGGAGAGTTAGACTGCCAGTGAAAATTTTCCCCAAATTTGGCTGTTACCCATTTATTACTAGCAACTTTCTGAAACACAGTATGCCTGTAAAGAGGCAGCCATCAGCCATCGATGCTTGTCTTGTATATTATCCTGCAGTGTTTAGCTGCATAGATTAAATCAGTATTCAGGATCCTGCAGTCAGTCTGAAATAAAGTACTGTTCTTCAGGGTTGGGATCTGTTTGCCTAAGCAGAGCCTAAAATATTTTCAGACAAAAATTGTAATGGGGTGACTGGACTTTATGGTGAAAGCACGTTCATGAATAAGACCATGCAAGAGAGTTTTTTCCCTTTCTGCTGATTCTTTTGAAGAAGGATCTTACTTTTCTTGCTAAAGGATCCATATCAAACTGCAGGGGGATCCTGGCAGGTGTGAGGAGCAAGCCTGACTTGTCAGATCAGTTTTAGTGCATTCTTAAAAGAAAATCCTACACTACAGTTCATGTGAGATAATAATATGCTTGCCCATAAAAATCAGGCATTTGAATAAAGTGAACTTAGTAATCAAAGCTTATTACCCACTGCCTTGCTGCCCCTAGGCCAGCATACAGAATGCCTATGTCAACATCACTTGAGCTACTTTGCTATGAAGCCTTGAAAGTTGCTTTGTATTGTGTTCTTTTTAAAGGTTACAATACCTACCTGTATCACAAGACCCAGGTATAAATCTAGCAGTGCTTACAATGCAGAATCATTCTTCATTTTTTAGACATCCTTAAAATTACCCTTGAAACAATTTATGAGCTTTCCAGCAGTTCTTGTTAAGATTCTTGTGTGATGTGAGTTTATTTTAAAATGAAGGCCTAGCTGAAGTCTTTTTTATTAGGCTTGTGTACATGCCCTCTGGACCAGTGAGAAATTATCAGCATAAAGACTTGTCTGTTGTCATGCACCCCTTTCATTTTTTTTCTTAAACATGGAGGACGAGTGTATTTCATATTACTGTTTTCTCAGTCATCCCAAAAGCTTTTAATGAGGGAGGTGTGTAAGGATTTGCAAATGATCTTAACTCAAAGTATTCTTGTTAGTGTTTGGAATTATTTAAAGTGAAGTACACAGTTATCGGACTGTGGTGGTTCTGGATCTACTATTGAGAAAAGTGTTTTGGGGGCTAAATTATGATCTGAGGTTGCTTTTTACTCAAAATAAGGGAAAAATCAAAAGAAACGTGACCCACACACACGCTCCCAAAAGAGGAATTACTCTTTTGACCATGAAAATCTATTTGAGAAGTAATGCTTCGGTGGGCAGCCATTACTGACGGCTTATTCCCTTCAACCCCCTAGTCTGTTTTTTCCCCATTCTTGCATTCTGGGACTCAGCTGAAACACAAAGTAGGTCCTTGAGAGGGAAGAAAGCAAAAGGAGAGTCAGATCCACCTTTGTCTTTTGCCAAGTACCATGATTAATTCTTTTTCGTTGTTTACACAAAGAGACATGAAATTACGAAAACTCTGAATTGTTTTTTAAAATCCAATAATTTATTACTAAATGAAGTCTTTCTCTGTTTTTAAATAGAAGATTGACATTAAATACATTTGCAGTTCCTGAGCACAAAAAAAGAAAGCTGAATTTAATTGTGGGAAATTTTTGGTAGCTGACACCTAGTTTTCTTCAGCTGATGATTCCTTCTCTGTATTTTTGAATATTCTTCCCTCATTTTTGAAGGGTTTTCAAATACTTTGTCTTACATCCAGCAAAGTAAGTGCTTAGCACAACCTCTCTGTTGTTACCTCTGAGTCTTAACAAAAGAATCAGAACTAAATGTTTTCATCTTCTTTACTGTCAGTCATTCTAAATCTTTGTTTTTCTTCACATGCTTGGATTGTTTCTAATGAAAGCATAAGCTGTTAGAAAGGATTTAGGATATGGCAGTGATGGTACTGTCTGACAGACTTATACAGGTTTTATTAAGCTCTTTTGTCAGTTTGGTTCCTTGATTATCTACAGTATGTGGAACAGTTGGCTTCTGAATGCTGGAGTTAAGGAGGCAGCATTTTAGTGTCCTAGGCATAAATTCTATGACTACAAGTAATAGCAGAAAAGGCAGATTTAAATTTAAATCCAGTAGTTTTGCATTTGTTTCCTCATCCTGGTGGTGGTGGAGGAGCCTCTGCAGAAAAGTGAGTAGTCTGTTTTAAAGGCTGGGCTTTCAGCCCTTTGAAAACTTGGCCCCAGGTGGTTTTCATTAGAATGGCAAATTCCTATCTCAAAGAATGGCATTCAGGAACCTGCCAAACAGGCCAAGCTCTGCCCTCAGATTCCAGTGGGATTGCTTAGAGCAGTTGAGCTTTATCATATACAAGTGCCAGAAGGGTAGAGATTTCCCAGAAGCAGAAGGTGTGGTTGGAATTAAATCCTGCAATTGCTGCTCAACACTAGGGGCTGACTACTAGAAACCTCTCTGCCACTTTTCCTGTTACGGATGCACACAAGGCCACTGAAGTGACACACATTAGTTCAACTTCACTGATCCTTCCAGTAGCTGGGTCTTCCAGTGCTCCATAAGGAACAAAAAAATGAAGCCATATTTGCCTTGGGGGTTTTATTCTTTTTCCCATCTCAGACAACTTAATGGACTTGGGTGGTCTTTGTGGAAGTATCATTGAAAGAAACTATTACCAGACATGCTATCAGTGCCACAGAATATATAATCTGAAGGTTGGGTTTCCCATTATAAAGGCTTTGTGTGTAGCTAGAAATGTATTCTTTTTTTCCAGATGAAATATATGGAATGTGTTAAAAATACTCTCTAAGCACTCAGATATTTCATTGTGCTTACTGACAGTTTTTCAGAGACACCACTTTTTGTAGAAGGTATTTGTCTTGAGGAAGAAGGGTATGGCATGAACTTGGATAGGAGATCTGGAGGGGCTTGCTTGAACCCAGTATTATCTGAACTGACATAAAGCCTTGCTGCTTTTCTGCATGTTGACAAAACGGAATCTTAAGCAATTTCAAAAACCTGAAGAACCTGCTAGAACTCTGCAGAACAGAGGTGACAGAAGGCTTGTTCAGGAGCATTGTTTTACTTACGCTGTTGCTTTTTTCTCCACAGCCAGTGGTTTAGTGTACTGAGTCAAGTTCATGCGTCCACAGAGCAAGAGATCCGAGAGATGCATGATGAGCAGGCAAATCCACAGAATGCTGTGGTAAGTCTAAATCTGAAGATCTTTTCAGAGCAAATAGTTTTAGAAAACAGGGGCCCTGGCCAAAGCTTCTGACAGTCAAAGCCTAGGATTCCTTACATGTGGTCATAGCTGTGACACTGGCTGGAGGCTCCATCCCCTTGCTCCTGTAGATATCCAAGAAGAGAGTGTGACTCCTGATCACTCACCTATCATTCACCTTGATGAAAAATTAGTGTTATTTTAGGGGTGCTTTTTTATAGTCCAGTTCCCTACCAAAATATAGTTGTGCTTGAGTTTGAAGTCTTGCAAAGTTACAGTTAATGAGTAAAATAAAAACCCAACAGCTGAAAATCTGAGGTTTCTCTGGTCCTGCATATAAACTGCATTTATCGTTCTGTACAACATACACTGGGAATAAATGGAATACATTTGGAATGTAATATCAAGCAAGGGGAAATAAAAACTTCTGCTTAACGGCTTCAGAAGTTTGTTCTGAGAGGATGCCATTTACATTGGGATGGTACTTCTAGGTGAAACATTCAAACAGGTTTGGAAGCATAGAAAAGTAAGAGCAGTTTTCGAGCTGCCTTCAGCTTAACTAGAGATAATCTTTCACTGGAACTATTTATCCGAGTCTCTTAGTTTTACTCTTAGCAGTTTTAATGTTTAAGAGAAATTGGTACAGAAATTTGCATTCCATTTAGCTGCTGCTCCTCTCACCCATCTCTGAGAAAGGTACTGTGCGTAATGTAATGTCTTCCTCCTTTTCTGGCTGTGTGTTTATAGGGTACGCTTGATGTAGGACTGATTGATTCTGTCTGTGCTGCTGACAATCCAGATAGGTAAGTCAGAACCATGCCTGGTGACTTTCTTTTCCCCCTTTCTTTAGTCAAAATTGGATGCTTTATTATTTAATCTCTATATTCTACTGACCAACCATGCATTAAAGTCATTCATTATTGCTTCCCTTTTCAAAGTACTAAACACTGCGTGTTAAAACATGGACTAAGAATCACAGAATCATAGAATCATAGACTGGTTTGGGCTGGGAGGGTCCTGAAAGATCATCTAGTTCCAATCCCCCTACCATGGTCAGAGGCATCTTCCGCTATACCAGGTTGCTCAAAGCTCCATCCGACCTGGCCTTAAACACTGCCAGGGATGGGGCAGCCACAGCTTCTTTGGGCAACCTGTGCCGGTGCCTCACCACCCTCATAGTGTGAAGAATTTTTTCCTAATACCTAATCTAAATTTGGGGCTTCACTAACTTCCCTGACACTGCTTTGTATATGAGCTGCTCAGTTATTAAAGTGATCCAAAAGTGAAAGGTTAAATATTTCTTTCATTTATACAAGTAATGCTCCCGGAAAAGAGCAGCTTATTTTTGAGTCCTTTAGCAATACAGTAAGCAGAAAAATTCATTTAAACATTTTTCTGTTCAGCTTATCATGGGAGAATGTTGTATTCTAAACTGATGAGAATTATTTCCCAGAATAAAAATTGTCTTGTAATAATGAAGACAATGCAGCATAAAAAATAACAATTAGGATATTCTTAGTTCTTGAACTAGCCACTGTTCTGGGGGATAAAAAGTAATCTGGGTTCAGTCAATTTCTCTACATATAAGGTTACTGGCTATGAGGTGCTGTTTGTACTGTAGGAGTTCATCCCAGTCTCCACACTGCACGTGTGAAACAGCTGGGTGTAAGTTACTGGTTTGTACTTGGCCTTGATGCCACAAGTAACAGTGATTATAAGATGAGGTTTCCTAAACAATAAAACACAAATGTTCAGAGCTTTCAAAATTTTAAGTTGGAATGGCATTTCTCCTGTAAGCATTTTTCACACAGATTCTTTTTCTTGGGTTGGGTTTGGTGGGTTGTTGTTTTTTCAGTTCTCTGAATCTAAATCAGTGATGGAAGATTTTTCAACTAGGAAACTAATCTGACTGATACAGATTATTTTTATCTTGACACATATAACCCACTAGTCGAAGCTCAAAGGAGAGAAGCTGAGCAGAGAGCCCTGTGAACCTGTGTTCAGAACAAATCCCAAGGACAGGGCTTCTGTAATTTTCCTAAACTTAGGAGAAGGAGAAGGAAGCCTGAAAGGTTGGCTTTGGTTGGTCATAATCTCCTAATAGTTTGATCTACCCTTGTTTACACCTTAGAGCATGGGGTAGCCTAGACTGCATCGTTCCCATTTTCTGCATCTCACAGATCTAAAAATCTATGTGTTCCAGGATGAAAAAAATAATGGTAAAGGGTTAAATCAAGTATTGGCAGGTTGAAGAGCCTGGCGCTCTAATCCAGCGAGCCATCAGCACAGTTCACTTGGGCTAGTTCTTCATGCTTCAGTGAATCCTGGTGCAGGATTGAGTAAAAGCCAGACACATTAAAAATAGATTATACTCTATGCAAATTGGGTTGCACTGCATTAAAAGTAAAAGTAACTCTGTTCACATGCTGCTTGACTATAGACCTTTGTAAATTGTGGTTTGTTTTAGCTAATGTAGCTACCGAAGCAGACACTGTAAATAGGCCTGACCCTGAATTACAGTTCTGATTCACATCCAAAGCTGATTAAAGATCGGAGGGTTTTCTCACCACAGATTTATTTTGAGATAGGACAAGTTGAAATTTAATGTAAACTTTCCCACCATTCAAAGCCCTGGCATTTTGGTGTGAATCCAACATAATCAAGTATTTTCAAATACCTTTTACTTTTTCTTTCTTTTTTTTTTTTTAGGTTTAGTGGTGTTGAAATAAATGCCTTAAAGGTGGATGGATTTTATCTGAATAGAAAATGGAGACAATGGACAGTATTTATGGTTATAAGTGAGGTATAAACAGCATGTATGTTGATTGTAAAGGCTTTTTCAATCTTCTCTTACTTTCATAGACCAAATTCATTTGTGATCATCACTGCTAATCGTGTTCTTCACTGTAATGCTGACACTCCTGAAGAGATGCATCACTGGATAACCCTGCTCCAAAGGTCAAAGGGGGACACTAGAGTGGAGGGACAAGAATTCATTGTGAGGGGTAAGAACAGAGTGGGGCACTAACAAAGTAAATAACATTTATTAAGGTTCAAAGAGATTGTTCCTCCAATACAATCTGGATAATGTGCCAGCACGGGAGTGTTGGAGCCTCATCTTTATATGGTGGAGTTTACTCACAAATTAATGTAGCTGAAATATACTCCTGTTGTGGCAGGTAAGAACACACTGTAATGATGACAAAAACATTTTTCTAGGTTGAAAAAAGATTATTTTTTTTTCATAAAACTTTTAGCAACCTAATTTTGTGCAACTGTTTTAAAAACTGCGTGATTCAAATTGTGTCTTTACCAGGATGGCTACACAAGGAAGTAAAGAACAACCCAAAGATGTCATCATTAAAACTAAAGAAGCGTTGGTTTGTTTTGACACATAATTCTTTGGACTACTACAAGAGTTCAGAGAAAAATGCTTTGAAATTGGGTACACTGGTTCTGAACAGCCTCTGCTCAGTGGTCCCACCTGATGAAAAAATCTTCAAGGAGACAGGTAATCACTCTTCTTCAAATATGAACTCATACACCTTCTGTCCTACTAGTTAGTCATGCAACAAACAGTGCAAAAGAATGTTTTAAATGGATTATTACAGTTGCAGTTTGATGAACAAATCCAGTTTCTAGGTCACTGAGGCATTTTACCTGGAATTCCTGGGAAAACCAGCAGTGGTAATGTGTATAGGAGTAAAGTCTGTTCTCATCAACATCCAAGTTGTCATAGACTGATACTGCTGCTGAGTTAGTGTGAACACTTACGTGTACACATCAAAGACCTGAGGAAAGACAAGAGCAGTACTCTCCTCATATACTATTTTATGTGCTGAGGAACTGTGAGGACTAACTTTGGTGGAGGAAGTTATAGGGACATCTAGGGTAAGAGTCCTCTTTGTGCTAACCTACATGCTGTACCTGACACAGCTCTGCGGTGCTTTTTCAAAACTGGTTTTCAACTTGGAAGTGGCTATTTGCAAATAACAAGTGACTGTTGACAGTCCTATATAATCTCATTGGGGTCACTGACACTTCAAAGAGGCTTTTGCTAGTGAAAGATGAAAAAGATTTTCTTTAATTGCATCTCCTTCATAAAAGCCCATACAATGATGCAGAGAGAGAATTTGAACTGAAATGATCTTCCTACCGTAGTTGTCACCTCATTGGTGTGAAATTAATGACTTTTTTACAGAAGAAGTAGTTGATGCTTTCTACCTGTTTGTATCTGTGCCAGAGACTATGAAAGACTCACGTACAATGCAAGACTGTCTCAGTTTTTCCTGTTACAGACAGGACTGGAGAAGTAGGACTCATAAGTCACAAGTAGCTGATAGTATTCCATAGTGTTGTCTTATGGTCACTTTTGCTAAGATTACTGGATAAAACAGGAGGCTGCATGATGGTAGTTGTACTCTGATATTACTCCCAGGCTTTTTTAAAGGAATGAATCTCCTTTAACACCACAATATCTGTATTATGATACTTAAGTACTCATGCAACTTCTTAGTTCCTGTAAAACTGACAGCATGATGTGCAGTGTTGTACGTGGGGTCTAATGGGACTACAGATGTTTTCAGATAGAATTTGGGGTATTTTTATAGATATGGCTTCTATGATTAATAATTGTTACTGTTGTGATAGGTTATTGGAATGTAACTGTGTATGGACGCAAACATTGTTACCGTCTCTATACAAAATTGCTTAATGAGGCAACCCGGTGGTCAAGTGCCATCCAGAATGTGATTGACACAAAAGCACCAATTGATACCCCAACTCAGCAACTTATTCAGGATATTAAGGTAGGCACAAACGGGAAGATGTGGATTGGGAAAGAATGGTTGCTTAAATCCTTTTTATGTTGGCTTTGGCATGTTGGGCAATAAAACAGAAAACTAAGTATTATTCGCATAGTGGCATGGACTGAAATTGTGGAACCCAAATGTATTCACTGACCTGATAAAGGAATTTCTATCAAAAGAGTAAAAGAACAAGGTATGAAGTGCAACTTGGAGGGCAAGTGGGGGAACTTTTTTCCATGAAAGTAGTAACAAGTTTTACTGGTTTGTGTAACTTGACAGAGATTGCTATAGCTGGCAATAGAGCAGGTTCATGAGTTAGCAAACGTGTTTGGCCATGTCCACAGTGAGCAGCACACCAGGATGTGGACTAGCCAGCTCTTGTGATTTATTTTTTATTTATGTTCTTTTTTTCTTTTGTGATAGTATGGGCTAAGCATCTCATATCTCTGTGTGATGAGAAACATAATTAATGCCTACTGCTTTATGGACCTGCTGGAGATGCTGCATGCATAGGCAGAGAATGTCCTTCTGGAGATCTCTGCTAATGTGCAAGAGGGGAGAGCTGCCACCAGCCTTTTCCCTTAGAGTGCCACTTCTTCTCTCATGAAAAAGAAGTATCAAGTCCTAAATTCCAAGATTACAAATGCTGTTCTTCAGATCAGTAGACAAACATGTGTGGGAGTTCACAACTGATACAAGGTAGTAGTCACACATCTGTCAAACGTGGTCAAAGAACAGAATTTAGATGTCAGAGTGGGTACATCAAGTTTACAGCAGCAGTTTTTCTGGACTATTTTGTTATGGTAGCTACTGTAGATTCTAACTGAAAAGGCCAATTAGTTATGCTGGAGAAATATTTTCTTTAATGAAACTTGAATACAGATGTTTTACTCCAGTATTTCATAACTGGAATTAAAAATTAATGTAAAATGAAAACACACTTTAAAAAAATATTCTGAAACTGTTAATGCTGGACCCCAAATCCTACTTTTTCTCTTACCTCAATAGGAAAACTGCCTGAATGCTGATGTGGTTGAACAGATCTATAAGAGAAACCCTATTCTCCGTTACACTCATCATCCGTTGCACTCGCCATTACTGCCACTGCCATATGGGGACATCAATCTAAACTGTAAGTTTTTAAATAGTAGAAACACTTTGCCTTACAAAAGAATAAACCAGAGGATGGGATTTTTTCTCAGTGGGCTATAGCGAAATAACAGTAAGCAAAATACATATTTATAACAGAAATAGACAGATTTCCCTGTTCTCTACTGGGAGGTAGGGAATAGCAGTTTGTCTAGCACAGATCAATGTGCTTGAGGTGCTCCTGCACAGGTGTTACAGAAGGTTGCTTTTGCCGCTGTAATGTAAGTTTGTTACCCTCAGCAAAACAGCTAAGAATACTGAGTTTGAAAAGCCTTGCACTGAAATAAGCAACTGAACCAAATTCATTCAGTGTCCTTGAATCATAGCACTGAAATAAGCAACTGAAACAAATTCATTCAGTGTTCTTGAATCATATTCTCCTCAAATCATTGTTGCTTCCTACCTATGTGGGGAGCTGCAGCAGCCACATCTTTCAATTAACAAGTGTGAGTTTCATCAGTTGTGGTGGGAAGCATTATTTATAGGAAACAACATTTGAGTGCACATGGTTTTAAAAAGTAATGGTCAATTTACTCCTGAAACAGGTCTAATCATGTCTTCTAATAGTCTTAGTTCAATAGCTAAATTAGAAATCTGTTTTGAACTAATCATTCAGAGCTATTGATAGTTGTGAATTTGGTGTCTTTAAATGAATTTGCTTATCTTATTTTGTGACTATGTTAAACAAGATATGACTTACATCAGGAGTTTCATCCTTGAGAAGAGGGTAGAAGTTGATTAAAAGCTAAGTTATTCCAAGTAAGACTTCCTGGTAACTCAAGTGATATCCTTCTGCTCAAATGACAAAGAAAATCCTAACAGAAACCTTTCCCTTCTCTTCCCCCTCCTCCTGTGTGGCAAGGCACGGTTCTGATCTTCTTGGCACTTGTGCAGGCTGTCCCACAGAGGATTGTAGCATGGTTGCTCTCTATTCCCCATGGACAGGAACATTTAGCTCCCTCTGAGGTGGAAGTCCTGCCTAAATCTTCCCAATATGTAGCTCCACAGATGGACTGATGCTTAGTTATTGCCTTGACTTGCAGTTGAATTCTAGTTATTTTCTGTAATAGTATGTCAGGTTAGAAAATTTATAACATGCATCTGTACTGTTCTGTGCTTTGATGGTTGGTAGGCCTGATTGATTCAGACATCAGAACAATCTATTCTATCTCTTGAACCCAAGAACTGCATGGTTCTTTTAAGTAGACTAAAAATTGTCAGCCCATGTTGAATAACCTGGAGTACAAAAATAATCATCAACTTTTCCAGCACTCAAAAAGCAAGTGTCAACATCATAGCAATGATTTAGTTTAGTAATATTGGTTGGTTTAATTGAAGTGCTACTGCTGTAGACAGGAGTGATGCCATGTATCTTTGTAACTTTCTGTAACACAGTCATGCTTTACTTCACTTATGATCTGATTAGGTTTTCACTTTGTTGTGACAGCGAGAAAGGGATAGGCACTCTGGAAGGAAGATTCTCCTTCAAAAAAACTCTGATCAAGCAAGATAGACTTTTAAAGTTACGTTGTTGAAAATGTCAAAGTGGGATTTCATTAAATTCAGAACAAATCTCAATAGCAAATTAACTCATGAGTATGCATCACGCAGGTGAAATGGAAAAGACCCATTCTAACATCCTGCATAGAGGGTCACAGAACAGAATTAAGCAATTCCTATATTAAGCCTGAATGCTTTCTCTGCTGTATCTCAGTCTAAACACCTTCCTCCCTATTTTTCTTTTGTAGTGCTGAAAGACAAAGGCTACACGACTCTGCAAGATGAAGCCATCAAGATATTTAATTCTTTACAGCAGCTGGAGTCTATGTCTGATCCCATCCCTATAATCCAAGGTATCCTCCAAACAGGACATGATTTACGACCTCTTCGAGATGAGCTCTACTGTCAGCTTATCAAGCAGACCAACAAAGTGCCTAACCCTGGGAGTGCGGGGAACCTCTACAGTTGGCAAATACTCACCTGCATGAGTTGCACATTTCTGCCAAGTCGCAGCATCCTCAAATATCTGAAGTTCCATCTCAAAAGGTAAGAACCTTTGAATTCCTAAAGCAAGAAAAGAAGTTTATTCACTCACTGTTCTATTCACCACAACTTGTAACAGTGTTTAGATACCTGTCTTGAAGTGAGACTTGAAGGTGCATTCACTTAGTGAACTAATTATGCCAAACAATGAATCTAAAAAGAAGTTGTAGTAAATGCGTGTATGAGTTGATCTAGGTGGTATTGTTCTTATTTGAAGAATCAAACAACATCCCACAAAACTGAGTGCACGATTTGTTACCATTGACAAAAGGGGAGCTTTCTGTAATTATATAAACTTGCTTAAATGACATGCAGCCCATGCCCCCAGGTCCCATTCTCAGCTGTCCAAATCAACCTGCTAAGAATTCTTTATCCTGCTTATTTTAGTTTTATGAAATACGCATCATGCACATAAAAGAACATTATGTTACTTAAAGACGTATCTGAGGTAAAAATGTGTGTTTGCAAGTCTTATTCATCACTAACCAGAATATGGAGTTCCTCTTGCTGTGATGCAGCAGAAGAATGCAAAACGTCTCATTAATAAAGTTAGTCCACTAACAACAAACTGTTCTAAGTAATTTAAAAGCTTTGTCTGTATTTTTGGCAGAGCATGGACTTTTTCAATCACTTTGCTAAACCTAATTATTTTATAAATCTTTGTAAAATGCTTGTATTAAAAATACATCATTCAAAGTAAGATCAATGAAAAAATCTCACTTCATAAATACTGTTAAAATTCTGTTAAATTATACTCTTAAAATGAAAAAATCCAATATTAATTACTTTTTTCAGTTTAATTCAGCACACAAACTCGCCTCCTAGTTAAAAAAATCATAGCTAATACAACATGTATAGATTGGTTTCAGTATTATAGATTGCACCTTACAGCATTTCTGTAATACTGCAATAATCTTTTTATGCCTTGTATATCATGAATCACTGTACTTGTTTACAACAATTAAGCCTCAGTAGTTCTTAAGAATCTGGTATTTTTTCACTGGCAATATCATAGAAAACTGTATTGAAAACTACCCAAATTCAACAGTTTTCAATAACTGAGTTCATTAAAATTGTGAGTACTAACAACTTTAACATAATACTTATAATATTAACTGCTGAACAATAAGGTCTAGAGAGAATCTTTAAGAAAATCAGGATAGAAATCAAGTATTCCAAGTGACACTACCACCAAGTGGAGCAGTCAAGTATGTTTTATTGCTTTTTGGTGTAGTACCCGAGCGCAGTTTAGTCTTCATACAAGAACTGTTACTGACAAAAAGCGGAGTTGATTACAAGAAGATTTTCATAGTTTGTTTTCTGTCAAATCTGAGTCATTGCAATATTCCTGTAGCTAATGATAAAAGTTCACTTTTTTCTTCCCTTTAGGTTTGTAGAACAAAATGCTGAAAGTATCTAAGTTATCCCACAGTACATCACAAGTTAAAACGCTTTCCTTGACAGTGGAGATAAACCTTTGACCATGTCAATAAAATAGCCTACTGGATACAGAAGTACTTTCAGGAAAAACAAACATTCTCAAATAAGAAAACTTTCTATTTCACGAACTGGCAGCTTAAAGTAGTTATATTTGTCTGACAGGGTTCGTGACCAGTTTCCAGGAACTGAAATGGAGAAATATGCACTTTTTACTTATGAATCTCTGAAGAAAACCAAATGCAGGGAGTTTGTACCATCGCGAGATGAAATAGAAGCTCTGATCAGCAGGCAGGAGATGACATCCACAGTTTATTGCCATGGTGGGGGCTCCTGTAAGATTACAATCAACTCGCACACTACAGCTGGAGAGGTGAGAGTGGTGACAGAATAGCTTTGGCACAAACTCGATGTGTCCCTTTATGTACCCATTCCAGATAGCAGTGTAGCATTAAACCTTGGAAACACTCGGGGCTTCTCTACTGGTCACTCCTTTCAGGGGAGGGAGGGCTGACAGAGCTGTTCCTCCAACCCCCAAGTGTGTTCTGAAGAAATCCCCGCTATATAAACTGTCTTTATTCTGCAGAGAATTACCCAACTGTAGTTCCCTCTTACAGGAAAAATTGCACGAAAAAATAAGCAATTCAGTAGAGGCATTACTGGAATAACTTAATTAGATACTAGTGTGTTTGAGAGCCAAGTTGCTTTCTAAAACTGGAACACTTGCTGGGTTGGTGAAATACATGAGTTGTATGAGGCTAGGTGATAGCACATACATATTCTGAAAGAATCAACATTATTTAGTCATAAAAATTGAAGTGGGATTTGACAGCAGGTCATCAGCTGATGAGAACATGTTACCAACATTTTTAGCCTAATGTAAAACCTAGCTCCTGACTTTTCTTCTAATTACTTGTCTTACTCTGTAGTGCTGCTTTTCCATGCTATGCTTTTTTCATGTGCTGTTTTTCATTAGGTGGTTGAAAAGTTAATTCGCGGCTTGGCCATGGAGGATAGCAGAAACATGTTTGCTTTGTTTGAATACAATGGAACTACTGATAAAGCAATTGAAAGCAGAACCATTGTGGCCGATGTCTTGGCAAAGTTTGAAAAGTGAGTGTGCCTCTGCTTCTCTCTCTCCACTCTAAGAAGTAGCAATCACATAAATTCAGCATTATTGACACTGGAAATTTTCTCTTTCTCTTGCTTGTTTGTGATGATGCAGCTGAATGACACACGTGGCCATTCCTGGAACAAAAGCATCTTTGTTTTTTTTCTTGAAGGAATTAATGAGCCACCTATTTACTTGTGTTTGTTTTTTCTGTGTCTTGACACCAGTGGAGTGATATGCCTCATTACTATTTTATCCACATTTTCTTTTCTACTACTACTAATATTTCCACCATTTACTAGCATTGTGGCTGCCCCAGCACTGGGAGAACTGAACTCTGAGCAGTCATTGCCATCCTTACTACCTATAACCTAACTTCACATGGAAGTCACCACAGTATGGCTCGCATTTTTCTTACCAGTAAAACTGAAACCACCCATAGGACTGTAGTACGAAAATGTAATACAAGTCTAAATACCTGTTTGTCATCCTTACGTTATGTGCATGGTAATCGGCCTCCTTTATCCACATAATAATGGAGGAAAAAGGAATGCCTGAATTGTTGTGCAATTACATTTTATAACAGGACATAATAGTGTTGCTTTTATCAACACCTCACTGAGCCACAAATAAAAGTTTATTAAAAGAATTTGGGTTAGTAATAGTTGATTGAGAACTGAGTCAGCATTTTTAAGTCCCTGATTTTCATGTAGGCTCTCAATACACACCACTACCACCACCCCCCATAACATCAGCCAGATACAACTGCGGAAAACGCTTAGCTCCTCAATGATACCAGATTGATAGCAGATATAACAAAACAAAATTCAGCTGAATGCCTTGTTTAGATTCCTCAGGTGTCAATTTAGAAAGGAGCTTGATGTCATAGATCTGATCTTTTTCTTCACACATCTCTGCAGGCTTGCTGCCACTGCTGAAGCTGGGGAGATGCACTGGAAGTTCTACTTCAAGCTCTACTGCTTCCTGGACACAGAAAATGTTCCAAAAGATAGTGTGGAATTTGCCTTTATGTTTGAACAGGTAAAGAACAGAGGTTCTGGTTTGCGGCATTTTCAAGAGGAGTAAAAAAGCAAGAGATCTAGGCAGCACAGGGAGAGTTTTGATTATGCTTTTGTTTAACTAAATGCACTACTATTTGAGCACCAAGTGCAAATAAAGTAGTTCAGTGGTCAAAATAGGCTTACCCTGACACAAGTGAAACACATACGAGTTACCTAGTGTTAGTTTTTCTTACTTCTGTACTACTTGTGAATTGCTTTTTATGTATAGTGGAAAAAAACTGGATAACTGGGTCTAAGCCACATTAAAAAAATAGGATAATACCTGCTTCTCATTTTGCTCTTATGAAACCATTCTCTTGAGAAAGTGCAAGAAATAAAGTGAAAAATGTGTTGTTGGCAAACAAATTAATTATTAGAGACCCATGTTGGCAACTGTACAGAACTAATTGAATAATAGCTTTTTCTCTTTGAAATCAAAAGCTGATTTGATATATAGGCACCATAGTAAAATAAATCAGTCCAGACTGAGCAGTAACTGTAAAATTGCTATGATGAGCAGAAATCCACTTAAGGTGCTGAGCTCAGAATGAGGACATACTGCAAAACGTAAGTGAAATTGATTAATGATGAAAATTGACTATATCAACAGTTCAATTTCTACTATATGAAGTCCTGTAGTTGCTCAGAAACTCTCACTGATGGCATTTATTACTGTTGACTGACCTTCTCCTTTTATATTATATTTCATATGGCTAAAAATTCCTCCAGTACACAGCTTCTTTCAGGTGGGCACTAGAAACAGATAGCAATTTCTGTGTAAGACTATTTGCAATGTCAAGACACTGATGTTCTGTTGGTAAGCAGGCCTGATGTGACGAAGAAATTACATATTCCAACTTCCATATGCATGAAGCCTTGTTCCCTTCCTCAAGATCAGAAACATCTTGACTGTAATACAGTATTTATTTCTTCTTTGTTCACAGTTTGGCTTTTCAGGCACCATATTTCATCATGGGACTACCAAATGTCTTTTTCCAGAGCCTACTACAGTAGCTCAATCCAGAACTGCTTATTGTTGGCTGGAAGATCTGGGCAATCCATTGCGTTAGTTGGGCCTTGAAACATTGCCATTCTGACTGGCTGTTTTTACATAGAGAGGAGTCAGCCAGTTAATGCCTTTGCTTTGGGATGAAGTTCAAACAGCAAGAAGAAGATCCATGAAAGCTCTGCATCGGATATTTTACGTTACATTATTGGTTTAAGAGGCAAATTTAGATAGTTCTCTGTATGAACAGCTAAAACAAGCACATTTGCTGAAGCAGATTGTTTTAATGAAGAATCCTGTTCTGACTGGTGTTTAGCCAAATACTTTGTCTTGCCAAGACGATAGTATTTCAGTTATAAAGCATGGCACATTCAGTCTCTACAATTAATATTATGGCAATAGCTTAAAGAAGTGACTTATTATATCCTAACATCAGTTCTGTTCTTTTCTCCTAATTGTCTGCTTTTTATGTCAGTCATCAACTTTTTTCAGCCAATTAAGAAAACTCCCTTTTGTCATCAGTTTCTGTAACCTCCATTATTTTAAAGTTTGAATCCTTTAACTCATGAGACACCGAAGAACTGATTTTCTTCCTCATTAAAATACTGTCCTTCCACTTCAACAAGATAGCTTTTTCTTCTGCATGTGTATAGTCTCATGTAAACTATCTTGCATGTTTAAAGGCACATTCTGTCTCCATCCTAAATGTACACCTAAATGAACCAGCCCTTACTTAGATGTGATTATCTGTGTGTTTACTAAACTGCTTGCAATTCCTGCATCTCCAGACACGAGGCATGTTTCTTTCCTGTACTAGTATTATATGAAAAGAAATAAAACCTAGCTGCTGCCCATTTCCAAAGATTTGAATAGGTGTGCAAGTGCTAGGATTTTAAAGCAACATCTTTGTTCAGAATCTCATCCCTGGTGCTACAGACTCCTATAACATGTAAATGTTTTACTGATTTTATCTGGGATCCATTTACTGCTTTCCCCTCAGTGAGAATTATTACAAAGCTGTCCCATGGCTTTGTTTGTTTGGCTGGAAACATCAGTTTTCAGAGCCAGATCATTGATAGCAGTAAGTAAAAATAGATACCTATTTTTCTAATGTCCTTGAACATAGATGGCTTCCTCCCAATCAGATGTTTAGATTTTGATGTTCTTGCTTTTACATTTTCTTCCTTTTTTTTTTTTTTTTTAGTTCGGTTACTTTTATATATGTGAGTTAACCAGAAGCTGTACTGGCAACAGTCATTCCCATTTAGCAAGTTCCTCAGTTACCTCGCAGTTCTAGTAAACCCTGTTCAACACATTTGCCAAGGGATTTACCACTTTTTATTTACTTAATGGATCATTTATTTCAGATCCTGGGTTTGCCTGGCAGTAAATAGACTTCCTATTTCCCTCTCAGTCCTTTCAAAGACTTGTTTGTACATAAAAAGCTACCTTTTCCCCCTTGATAGGCTCACGAAGCAGTGATCAGAGGACATTACCCTGCCCCCGAAGAAACTCTCCAGGTCCTTGCAGCTTTGCGTCTTCAGTACCTTCAGGGAGATTACATTCTGCATACCACTGTGCCAGAAATGGAGGAAGTCTATCCCTTGCAAAAGCTGAAGTCTCGCATTACACAGTCTACCAAAACATTTACTGCAGCAGAAAAGGCTGAGAAGAAACGAGCCAGCTTTCTTGAAGGAACATTGCGGAGGAGTTTTCGCAGTGGCTCTATCAGCAAACAGAAGGCTGAGGAGGATCAGATGTTAGACATGTGGGTCAAAGAAGAAATCTCAGCTGCCAGGACTAGTATTATTGACAAATGGAAAAAACTCCAGAGGATGAATCAGGAGCAAGCTATGGCAAAGTATATGACTTTGATTAAGGAATGGCCTGGCTATGGCTCAACACTCTTTGACGTAGAGGTAAGACCTCCTGAACACTCAAACTACAGTTTGTCCTGTATACATGATGATTTCATTACAAAGTAGTGAAACCATAAACATGGGATCACAATGCTCAGACAGCTGCTGTAAAAAAATTTAGATATTAAAAGCATGACTTGTTAGCAAGCACTGTAATTATTTATATCTACTAGTTAACCAGAAAATACAGAGGGACAGAATGCTAGCCTGATGGGCTGCCAACAAGTTCGAGAAGTATAAAAGACTGTGTTCAAAGAGGGATAAGCAGTAAGCACTTGTCAAAAAATCATTACAGACAAGAATATTAACAGTAAGGGTTGCGTGGCTCTCGCTGTTCCCTTTGCCGCTAACTTGTATTTTCTCCTCTAGTGTAAAGAAGGGGGATTCCCACAAGAGTTGTGGCTTGGAGTCAGTGCTGATGCAGTGTCTGTCTACAAGCGTGGGGAAGGAAGGCCTCTGGAGGTGTTCCAGTATGAACATATCTTGTCATTTGGTGCACCGCTAGCCAACACCTACAAGATCGTGGTGGATGAAAGAGAACTGCTTTTTGAAACTAGTGAGGTGAGAGAAAGAAGGAATTTTGTTACTGTGGTCTTCCTGTTCTGATAGCCAGGCTACTTAGTAATTTAAGTAATTCCTCTGTTACAGATCTATTCAAGATCCCTGTAAATATAAAGGAAAGACACAATGAGATAGGTAGAAGTGCTGAGTATTCTTGTTTAACTGCAAAAGGGTTTTGTTGAAAGCTCAACCATTTTATATCATTAGTGTCTAAAGAAATTCATTCATATGCTGTTCCCTTACTAAGAACTTTGCTCTTTATACCTTTTTGGCAGGTGGTTGACATTGCAAAGCTGATGAAAGCTTACATCAGTATGATCGTGAAAAAACGCTACAGCACCTCTCGATCAGTGAGTAGTCATGGAAGTCAGGGCAGCTCCAGGTGAAAACAAAACCAGTTCTACTGTGCTCCAAATAGAACATATCACTGCTTGGCCTCAAAACGACCTGATGATAATGATTGAGTCTGTTGACAAGCTAACACAGAACCGGAGTTTCCATGGAAAATACCTTCAAACATTGTTTTAGAAAGACCACAGGGTAGGGACGGGAAAATCAGCTGAAATAGTTACATACTGCTGGCTCATTCAAAACTTTCCAAAGCATTGTTATCTTCAGCTGATGTAACAAATGCCTTAAGACTTGATCCACTGCAATACAAGCAGTAATAAGTGCCTTACAATATTAAACCCAACTTGTATTGACCTAAAGTTGCTGATAAAAGTCAAGAGGAAGTTTGTCTTTTTTTTTTTGACCTTTCAGAACACTGAAAACAAAGTTACATTCATCCATTCTGCACTAATCTACTGGCCTATACACATGTGGGAACGGGAAGAAGAGCAAGGTATATTTCTTGGAGAGCTGCTGGCAGCCTTTCTGATGGACACCAACATTTTGTTTCCCCTTGCTTCCATGGATGTGCACACTGTGCATGTGTATTTGAGCTGTCAGAAAAATTTGATTAATTTTATTCTGTATTTCAGAAGTTTTTTGAAGCAAAGGGAGTAAGTATGTGCAATGATGTAAACAGTCCTTCTGTACATTTTAATAGTTCAGAGTTATAGTTGTTACAATTGTATGGTTACTTTATAAGCAGTTTTATTAACAAATTCCAAAATTTTCATACATTGATTTTACTATTGCAAATATGTATTACCGTATACGTAGCAGAAGTCTGCATTCTGTATCTGCTGTATTATAAAGAGAGATGTAGCTGAGAATATTTATAGACTACCCTAAATATGGAAATTACCAGTTCAATACTCCATAATGTCAGCTTGAGTTTTTTTAATATTAATTTTTTTTCTTTTAAAGACATCAAACTTTTATAATTCTGGCTGGACTTGCCAACCCAGACTGACTGCCAAAGGTCAGAGCCCTTCACAGTTGACTAGAGAACGTTATACAATGTTATACAATGCACCTGCTTTAATACAGAGTTCTCTATTTCACCTGGCTGCCTGGTGAAGGTTCTTGACAGTACCCTGTAAATAAATTGGGGAATATCAGCTAATAATAAGCTGATTTTGGACTTTTATTTTTGTACAGAAATACTGTAATATAAGGCAGAACTTTGATCAAAGGTATCTTTTTGTTCACAGCAAAAAAAGAAACCTGAAAAACCTTACTGTTATTAAAAACCTCAGCCTTTAAAGAATCATGCCTACTTACTGGAAATAAAAGAAGTCCAGCAATAAAGAAAATATATGTGGTGTGCTATGTTTCCACTTCTTACTGAGTTGGACTTGAAACAAAGCTCTAATTTTGTTTGCCCTCTCAGGAGCAAAGCCAGGAACACAGTGTCGGCTACATGTGTGCATATATGTATGTTTTTGCCTGGAAAGTGCATGTGCTTTGAGTTGGATGGGGCAGGTTTCCTTGACCATGTGATATGTGTCCATTACACCAAGAGGACAGAGGAAGCACTGCTGAGCAATTCCACTCCACCAAGGAACGTGCAAGTCAGGCCTTTGCTGTTTGTGTAGCCCTAATGTAAGATGGCTTGTTTTTACTAGCCAGCCGCAGCATGGTAGCACATCATGTGCTGCCTTCACAAGTGTGTGTAGCCTTTATAGAGAGCAAGGCATGCCAGGAGAAATCCTACACCCTCCTCCAACTGGCAGATCCTTTTAGTCACTCTATGACACCACACCTCAGTCCTTAAAGGCTTGCTAAATAAC